>JASCZI010212631.1:5932-18887 GCA_036250425.1 Stylosanthes scabra
TAGTTCCCCTCTCTCTAGTTCTATTATACCCCCGCCACATGATTCTTCCACTAATGAGCCACATTTGGGACAATCTCATAACATTGAACAATCTTTGAGAAATGACACCCCACACCAAGCACCTGTAAATCATATTCCACCCACACCCATTAGTAGTATTGAAATCCGTCTTCCTCTTAATCCACCCATACATTCCAACACTCACACCATGATCACTAGGTCTAAGTCACGAAATGTTGCACCTACAGCTCTTAATAGTACAATACCTGATCTTATTCATCAAATACCAAAAAATGTTAAACATGCTTTGAGTTGTCCACACTGGAAAGCAGCCATGGATGCTGAATTCCAGGCACTTCAACAGTGTAAAACCTGGGATTTAGTTCCAGTCCCTGCCACAACAAAAATCATTAGTAATAAGTGGGTTTTTGCGATCAAACGAAATAGTGAGGGTTCAGATTCTTTGATACAAGGCTAGATTAGTAGGAAAAGGCTTTCAACAAACTAAGGGTGTTGATTATGATGAAATATATAGCCCTGTTATTAGGCCATCTACTATTCGAATTGTCATAACCATTGCCTTAACTCAAGGCTGGGTTCTTCGACAATTTGACTTCAACAATGCCTTCCTTAATGGCAAGCTTAAAGAACAGGTTTTGATGCATCAGCCAGAAGGGTACACTAATGGTAACCCACAGCTGGTATGTAAACTAAATAAAGGCCTTTATGGACTCAAACAAGCCCCAAGGGCTTGGTTCCTCACCCTACAAGATTCTTTGTTAAAGTTGGGATTTCATAATCTAAAATCTGATCCATCACTTTTTGTCAGACATGCATCTAACTCTGTTATCTATCTATTATCCTATGTTGATGACATTGTTGTTACAGGAAATAACACTGCTGAGATCAATCAATTGATCACTCGGCTAAATGGTATTTTTTCACTAAAAAGCTTGGGTTTTCTCAATTATTTCCTTGGTTTAGAAGTCACTCATTTGCAGGATGGCAGAATACACCTATCCCAGCAGAAAATGCAAAAGAAGTAATTGAAAGAGCAGGGATGCTGGACTCGAATCCCATGCATACTCCTATGATATCATCCCTCAAATTACACCAACAAGATTCTGAACCATGTGAAGACCCCAAACAGTACAGGTCCATTGTAGGTGCTCTTCAGTATCTAATCACCACAAGACCAGACTTGGCCTACTCTGTAAACCGAGTTTCACAATTCATGCACAATCCCACACTCAACCATTGGAAGGCAGTCAAGAGAATTCTAAGATAGTCAAAGGTACAGTTAATCAAGGCTTGATATTTTCTAAAAATACTGACTATAGACTATATGGGTTTGCGGATGCTGATTGGGGTGCGGATGTAGATGATCGAAAGTCTTTCACAGGCTATTGCATTTACCTTGGGAACAACTTAGTAGTTTGGAAGTGTCAGAAACAAACAAAGCTAAGCCGCAGCACTACAGAAGCAGAATACCGAGCAGTAGCCTCTGCTCAAACTGAAGTAATGGCCATTCAAAAGCTGCTAACAGAACTCAACATTGAGCAAACGATCTCTCCCATCATCTACTGTGATAATCAATCAACATGTCAGCTCACTCTTAATCTAGTTTTTCATAGCCGATGCAAACATATGGAGATGGATATACATTTTCTCAGGGATCTAGTAACAAAGAAGCAACTCTATGTGCTTCATATACCATCACAGGATCAAATTGCAGATATATTCACCAAACCGGTCTCTCTGCAACTTTTCCAATGGTTCCACTCCAAACTTAGGCTTTGTACAACCCCAAGCTAAGTTTGAGGGGGGAGGGGGTATTAAGAGTATTACAATTCTGTTATAATTAGTTAAAGCTTTAGGGTGTTTGTTAAGCCACCTTCTTGATTTTCTTGTATTAGAAGCTTATCTTCTAAACTCTATAAATACTTGTAATTTCTTTGTGTTACAATAACAATAGAATGAATATTCAGTTTCATCACTTTGCCTATCATGTCAATAGTCATGTTTATTTTTGTCAGTTTCATAATCTTTCATAACTATTTTAGTAAATAACTCTAATATTCTTTATATATCTTTCATTTTTTAACATGAATAATAATAAGGAAAACGCTAAGAAATTAACTTTATAGTAAAAAATAAAAAGTAAAAAAATATTAATATAAAAAGATAAAAATAGATTATCTAATAATTTATATGAGTAATACTATTTTATTAGGAGTAAGACACTTCTAAGAAGTAAAATTGGAGAATTAAGAAGAGATTAAGAGAGAATTGAAGAGAAAGAAGAGAGAATTTCTCAAAAGGACCAAGAGAAAAATAAACAATTTACTAATTTCATGCATGAGTCATTACATTTTCTATCTACTATTTATAGTAAATTAACAAACTATCTAGAATGTTCTAAATGGATTTAATACCCCTTATACACTTAACATACTTCACCCCAAAATTTATCATTTCTTTTTATCACTTAGCCAATACTCTAAATACTAAGTATCTAAATAATAATAAATAAAAACAATCTAGTTACATGCATATTCTTTTAATTGACACCATTATGATATTAGTATAAAAATACAAAAAATTCACTAAAATAATATTTTTTAAAAACCAAACTCATTGAGTATTTTTTTCTTGACATAGAACACTCACCTCAAATATCTCTTCAAGTGAAATAAAATTTTAATTTTAAAATTTAAAATCGAAATTCCAACCAAACCTCCTAATAAATCTAGAAACTAAATTTTAAGAAACTAAAAATCAAATGTAAAACAAATCCACAAATTAAACTAAAAGAAACTTTCTACCAAACCCAAACACTCACATATTTTAACCTCCAATCAAATTTAAGAAGCCTACAAATTAAATCTTAAAAAAAGCTTCTGACTAAATTAGTAAATTAGGAATACAATAATTTTAGGTGTACGCCTATTTTGTCCAACCAAGTTCAATCACGTCATTGATTCTATATTAAATAAAAAATTATTTCGATGTTAGATAAAAACTCATTTATATGCTATTTTTGTGTGCTATTTGACATTAATATAGCCTTTTATTTGACATAAAAATTAATGACTTAGTTAAATTTGATTAAGCAAAATAGATATATACCTAGTACTACCGTTACGAATAATCAAATTTCAATTAAATTTTAACTAAATCTCAATTCAAAATCAATAAATTAAAAAACACAAATGCTAACTTCCCAAAGATCATACATTTTTAAAATGTTGCCACCAAACTCATGATTTACATTATTTATCAAACTCTTACTTAACCCTTTTATCAAAATTTGAAATTCCCATTATTGATCAAATCTGATTATACTATAAATAAAACTCAATAAACTAAAAAATTAAACACTAACAAATCAATAAATCAAAACTAGAAAACGTCAACCAAATTCATGATTAATAACAAAGTTTTAATTGAATGAACAAAGAGGAAGGATAAAAAAAAAAAATAAAATAGCAATGAAAAATGAAAAGTAGCAAAGCAATAATGAATTCAATTTAATATTTTTTCCATTCTTTCTTATAAAGCAATAGAATGTTAGATATTTTTAATTATTTAATATGCATATAACACTTTTTGTATTTTTTAAATAATTAAAATTCATAATTAATTAATAACAATCATTATATTTTTATACGAGCAAAAAATAATATTTTGTGTACATATACTATTTTTCAATAATAGACACCAAAAAATATTTCAATAAAAAATGATACATGGAATCAGCAACCCTAAAATCAACCCAAGCAGATTCGGGTCGGATCGCCCGATAACCTGAAAGATCTAAAAACTTGTGTTGTGCTGTGCCGCCGCATTATAACGCAACCAAACCAACGAAACGAGATGATGGCGCAACTCTGGGGTTCGAATCTTCGCCAGCTAAGCACATCAACAGGGACTCAAGTGGAAATATATTCACAAATCCGAGGGTAATTCCGTCAAACTGGAATATTGAGTTCAGCTATATAAACACTCTTAACCCTATCACACTCACTCACTCTGCTCCCGTACACTCTTCTCCTTCACTTGCGGCTAGGGTTTTTCCTCACCTCCCTCTTTCAGGTTCGTTCCTTCGTTTTTCTTTCTCTCTTTACGTTCCTTTGATTCGTCGTTCTTGTGTTATCTGATAATCTATGCAATCGTTGTTTCTTGATTTGTTTTTTTTTTCCGATATCGTTTTTCAATATATTTGGAGTACTTTTCTTAGTCTAATGGTTCTTTTTTATTATTCTGGATTTGTGGTTTTAATGTTAAATGTTTTAATTGATTTCGTTCTCGTTTCGATTTACGAGCCTGTTTAATTGAAATAATAGATCCAGACTTTTGAAATTCGTATGTACTTTGAATCTGGATATTCTATTTTTTTATAACTACGTATAGATCTGGTGGTTTGGTTTCAAATTTGAATTGTACAATGATTTTCTAAATCTCGAACAAACTATCTGGTAATTTTTATATTCGCTCAATTTGTTGATTGTGAAGTTTTCTGTTCTAGAACAGAACGTTAGTGTTTACGTGATTTTAAATTTTTTTTTCGTTTGCAGTTCTTTGTGGTTTAAGCTTTTTAAGAAATCATGGGAAAGGAGAAGACTCACATCAACATTGTGGTCATCGGCCACGTCGACTCTGGAAAGTCGACCACCACTGGTCACTTGATCTACAAGTTGGGAGGTATTGACAAGCGTGTGATCGAGAGATTTGAGAAAGAAGCTGCTGAGATGAACAAGAGGTCCTTCAAGTATGCCTGGGTGCTTGACAAGCTCAAGGCCGAACGTGAAAGAGGTATCACCATCGATATTGCCTTGTGGAAGTTCGAGACCACCAAGTACTACTGCACTGTCATTGATGCTCCCGGACACAGGGATTTCATCAAGAACATGATTACTGGAACTTCCCAGGCTGACTGTGCTGTTCTCATCATTGATTCCACCACTGGTGGTTTTGAAGCTGGTATCTCCAAGGATGGTCAGACCCGCGAGCACGCTCTCCTTGCTTTCACCCTTGGTGTCAAGCAGATGATTTGCTGCTGTAACAAGGTAAGAATATTAAAAAGAATCTGAATTTGAATATCTTATTCTCTTATTATGTTATGCATTCTCTAATGGTAGCTTTCCTTTGCTGTAGATGGATGCCACCACACCCAAGTACTCCAAGGCCCGTTATGATGAAATCGTGAAGGAAGTCTCATCCTACTTGAAGAAGGTCGGATACAACCCTGACAAAATCCCATTTGTCCCCATCTCTGGTTTCGAGGGAGACAACATGATTGAGAGGTCCACCAACCTTGACTGGTACAAGGGACCAACCCTTCTTGAGGCCCTTGACCAGATCAACGAGCCAAAGAGGCCATCAGACAAGCCCCTCCGTCTGCCACTTCAGGATGTGTACAAGATCGGTGGTATTGGAACTGTGCCAGTGGGACGTGTTGAGACTGGTGTCTTGAAGCCTGGTATGGTTGTGACCTTCGGACCTTCTGGACTGACAACTGAAGTTAAGTCTGTTGAGATGCACCATGAAGCTCTCCAGGAGGCACTCCCTGGTGACAATGTTGGTTTCAACGTTAAGAATGTTGCAGTGAAGGATCTCAAGCGTGGTTACGTTGCCTCAAACTCCAAGGATGACCCTGCCAAGGAGGCCGCTAACTTCACCTCCCAAGTCATCATCATGAACCATCCTGGTCAGATCGGAAATGGCTATGCCCCAGTGCTTGATTGCCACACCTCCCACATTGCTGTCAAGTTTGCTGAGCTTTTGACCAAGATTGACAGGCGATCTGGTAAGGAGCTTGAGAAGGAGCCCAAGTTCTTGAAGAATGGTGATGCCGGTCTTGTTAAGATGATTCCCACCAAGCCCATGGTTGTGGAGACCTTCTCTGAGTACCCACCACTTGGGCGTTTTGCTGTCAGGGACATGCGTCAAACTGTGGCTGTCGGAGTTATCAAGAATGTTGAGAAGAAGGACCCCTCAGGAGCCAAGGTCACCAAGGCTGCCCAGAAGAAGAAGTGAATCGTGCAGGGTGGTTTACTGAAGCAAGGGTACCAGCGTCATCTTTACAATAAGTATTTGTCCCTTGTTCGCAGTATATGTGTTTCTCGTTTAGGGAGTTTGTTTATCGTTCATGGTTTGAAGTCTTCACCCTCGTCTCGCACCTGTTGTTCCCAGAACTGGGTTCTTGATCGACGGTGGCAAGGCTTTTTCGTTTAATTATAATTTTATTTTCTGCATGCTTTTAGATTTTGATGTGTCTTGGAAAATACTTTGAATTTTGTAAACTGCAGTGAATTTTAGGATTTGTCCTACACTGCTAATTTGGATTTTGAACATCGAGTTTATATTTTGTGCTTTAATTGTATGGAGTCTATATCGTGGTTTAATTGTGCTTAAAATCAATATCTAGTCTAACTATGTTTTAGTTTTTTTTTTTTTTTGTCGTGGGATTTTGTTAAGTTAAAATTATCTTAGGTTTAGCTAATCGTATTGCTGACGCCTTTGGCGAATGTTAATCAAGTGGAGTGGCTTATTTCAAATGATGATTTGAAGGAACTTTTAAGGCATTAATAACTTGTTTGTGCTGTTTTGCAGCTTGCTCTTTTGGTTTTCATTTATTCATGTCACCCAAAAAAAAAGGTTTTTCATAAGGCTTGCTATTATTGACAAATAAAACAGGAGATCCAAACCCATTTGAAATATTAAAACCCTATTCTATTAGAAATAATTTCAAACAAACTAGCGAAAATGCACAAACCAAAGGAAGTGATTGAGGAATAGGAACCTATAACCACTGTCAGTTTTTTCACATCACGATGAAATTGCGTCGGTGTTTGTTGGGGTTCGTGGGGTTTATTGAAGCATAGGAAGTTTGATTACAACAATTGCAATTATTTGTTGTGTGCTAGTCTATTGTTGTAGCCCGTTAGGGATTCTCAGTCTGGGACGGGACGGAGTCAGAATATTGTTGTGAGAGTTGTATAATAGGGGCTTAAATATTACAGTATGAAGGGATAAGAAATTAAGAGAGTAGAAGTTTGGGGAGTTGGGATAGCTGAGAGAATAGGGTTTGGGTTGGATATGTAAAGGGTAGGGTTAGGAGGAGAGGGTTGGGTTCAAGTTGGGGTTCTTGGTTGGATCTGGGTTTCCTAGCCAACCAATGTCCAAAAAAAAAAAAAAAAAAAAGAAAACATGGAGGCTCTGTTGTAAACTTGTAATGCCTCTTAAAGGCTTTGCTTCTGTAATATTTTGATAAAGATCCTTTTAAAGTGGTAAAGTTTTAAAGTAGTAGTAATGTAAAGTTCTAAAGTAATGCTTTAATTATTATTTTGTAATATTTATTACTTGTGGGTTCCATAAATTTTCATTTAAAGGTAATTAGATTGAATTCAGCAATATATAAGTAACCAAATTACTAATTAACTAATTATAATTAAACTTAAACAGAAAAGTCAGCCAATTTAAACATACCAAAAGAAAGTTAAGTTAAAGGCTTAAAGCTATACTATCTAGGCAAACCATCCAATGGAGCTGTGCAATATATTTACAAATTTACCCCAACTCACTATTTTATAGTTACACATTGTCAATAAATATTTTGCATGATTTTCTTTAATTATTATTTGGCGCATGGATTCTTCAATAGTGAATTAGCAAGATTTTGCAAATATTTTGGGCAGCTCTATTGTGGATGGAACTCTCTCTCCTTGTGAGTTGTGAGTAGCTCCATCAAATACTTTTCAACTATCTAAAGAAACACCAAATACAAAACTTAATTATTTTGAAACGGGCCACATTATTATAGGGGTCGGTTGGGCCATTATTGTGGTGAATGTTCAGGGCTAGTCGGGTGGGTAATATTTGATGTGAACCTAATGTTAAGGTCGGAGGATGCAACATTTTTTTGTGAGTTGATGCTCAAAAACTGGAATGTGTATGAAGTAACTTGGAAACGTCCAAAATGTCACTAGATCAGCAAAGGAAATTTTTGAATAAGCATCATTCAAAAGTTGAGCTAAATTTATATTATTATATCATTTTAGTTGGAATAATTAATAAAAAGTCTCCAATAAATATATAAAGTTATGTGGTGATTGTTTTATAAAATAATTCTTTGTATCATATATTTATTAAATTAAACTAATCTTTTTTATTATGTAATAAGAATTTTTATTAAATTTTCTTGTATAAAAAGTGGATGTAAAATTAGTATATTTCAAAATAATAATAATAATTTTATATTTACGAAATAGAGATAAGAAAAAACATTTTAGGGGCCACCACTAAGTCCCAATAACGAAGACCCACTGAATTAATTACTCTAATTATGATGTCTTTGTCAATAACACAATTTACGTTCGGAACCCACAACTGCGGAGATACTCCTCAATTTCGTAACGCGCTTCGATTATTGCGCCTCTACCCTATTGCACAATAATCGGCCGGACACGCGTCCTACTGCCACTACTTTTCATCATATGATGAACTTCCTTGCGTCATTACCTAGAAGTGTCAATTGAGCTAGCCTCATAGGGCCTTGGCACCATAAGAAAGGGGCAAAGCAAAACAAGGCCCCATAGCATGTAGGGCCACATATTCAAAAGGCCCGCAGGACCAAAAGCCCTCGCGAGCCATAGAGGCCTAGGGTCAGCCCGCGGGCCACCAAGTCAGTTTCTTTTTTAAAATTATATTTCAATGGCTCAAATTTCCATTGTGCTATGTTATTTCATCCTAAAAATTTCTTACTCTCTGATTTGTTTTCATATCAAATTTTATATTTGCCGAAACAAATGCAGTACTTTTAGTTATTATGTCTATCAATCTATGCATTTATGTAGATACTAAATTCATATATATCTAAAATAAAATGGCCTACATATGACAAAATAACATAAAGTAGGAAAATATTACATTTTTGTCTATATAATATGGAAAGAACTTTCCAAGTTACAACCAACTAACCAAGGCAAGCAATATTTTGATAGTACAAACTAAAATGGAAATTAACTCACCTAAGTCCTTCTAAGGGATATCATCACTGCAAACTCTAACTCTTTTTGTTACATATTTCAGAATTCAAATATAGATATATTAAAAGACACAGAAAGAAATCAATATAAGAATAAGTAAAATACTTTTGTTTCTGAGACTTCATCATATAATGATTAAGTGCTTCTACAAGCCTTGCTGTTACCAATGACACTATCTCACATACATATTTCCAACAACTCTAATTTGCTTAGACAATCATCATGCTTATGCATTTCATAATTTATCAAAGTCTCACCTTTCTCCGCCTAGTTGTAAAAGTCTTAACACCAGCATAAATATTAACAGAAGTACCAATTCAATTATTCAACCACCCTTGAAATTTTGAATTTGAGGGTGCCCTCACTTTCAGTTTCAGCCACAGTCAACAGAGACCCCCTTTTTCCCATCAAAAACATCTTAAAGACTATCATCGAACATCTATGTCAAACAAAATCTAAGGTTCTGCTCTATCAACAACCACATTAAAGGATGAAAACCCAGAATTATCAGATGAGGAAGAATTGTATCACACATTTTGTCAAACACCTTAAAGGCATGAATGTCAAAAACATAAAAACACAAGAAGAGAGAAGAGTTCGTATCACTACCATCTTGGAATCTCAAGAAGCAAAGAGATATTGAATAGAAAAGTTGCGTCGGAGGCGGCGGGAGCAGTGGCAGCATATGCGATGGGGATTGCAGGAGGCTGAGAGAAGAGTCACTAGAGAATTTGGCTGTTGGTTGTCGCAGTGACGACGGCTGTAGACGGTGCCAGTGCCGGTGCTGGCGCCGACGCCGCGGCGGTGGTTGTTGATAGAATGGGATTAGAATCGAAGAAGAAGAATTGGGCGTTCGAGATCGAGAGGCTGAGAGATGAGAGATTAGAATTGTTGTTTTTTTTTTTAGTTTGGGGCTAATTTGGGGCCTTGGGCTGACCCTGATCCAACCCTATTTTTTGGGGTTTGTTTAGGGTCAGGGCTAATACTATATTTTTTTTATTTATTATAGGGTTGTGGGCTAACTTTTTTTAGAAGGGCTTAGGCCAGGGGTTTTATTGACAACTCTATCATCACCGTAGCATGACCCTTTAATAAATGCTCGGAAAGTTAAAAATCCTATAGACCAAAAGGAGACTATGGCTCTTATAGAGCCGAAAAGGAAAATCAATTAATAATTTTTTTTTTAATATTTCTTAATAAGAATATTTTTTGTTTCATTTATTATTATATGGTATTGCTTATTTCATTTGTTATCATATGATACTATTTAATTTTTTACTAATAATTAATTTTAACATTTATTATCTAAAAATAAAGAGTTTTATTTATATACTTTTACGTTAATTAGATGTTAAGTTATTACACAAACAAAAATAATTAATTTTCGTGATTATTATCTAAAAATAATATTGTATCTCTATACAAATATATAGTAGATAGTATATATACAAATTTTACGTTGATAGTTTGTAAAATAAATTCAAAACCAATTTCTCTTTTTAGTTCAATTGAATTGTAATTTTAATCATAGTATTGGTATTTTTTTCCGAATTATATGTAATAAATATTTGAAGGAAGAAAAAATGTAAATTGAAAGGGTAACTGGTGAAAAATTGGAAAAGAATTGAAAAAGTATGCATATAATAATTAAATATATTTTAATCTATGTGAATAATATGACGTGATCACCTTTTTGATATATTTATCATAAATTTTAAATATTTTATCTATTCCTTAGAGGCTTTTCTACTTTGTGCATGATACAATCACATTAAAGAAAGAAGATGATACACACACTATAGAGCATTAAGAAGAATATAGGAACACTGTAAGCGGGATTGCCTAATGTACAAATTTTGTAGAGAAATATTGAACCAAAAGGATTTTTAATTAATTGCAATGAGAGAGTGTCATATGATACATTTTTTAAAATTGGTAATAAAGTTATACACTATAGAAAAAATATAAGTCAATAATTATACACAATCAAGTATTTTAACAACCAAGTTCAATCAAGCTTCTCTCTTCCACGCGCCTTTTTTCCCATTTTTATTAGCGCTTTTTTTTCTTCTCTTCTGCACAGGAAGAAGACGACGACAGCGACAACAACGATGATAGTGGCGATGACGACAAGAATGAGGAGAACGACGACGATCATGATGCCATTGACGAGGAAAAAGAAAGATAATACAATGAGAAAGAAGGAGGAGGAAGAAAAGGAACAAAACAGAGGAGGACGAGGAGGAGAAGAAGATGATGATAATGAAGAATAACAACAACGTGGCAGAGGAGGAGGAGGAGGAGGAAGAGGAAGAGAAAATGAAAGAAGAAGAGGAAGAAGAAGAAGATTACAAAGATGGTGGCAGTAACGACGACAACAATTACAATGACGGTGGCAAGGGTGATGGCGATGGCGATGCAATAGCAGGAAAAAGAAGAAGAAGGAGGAGGAGGAGGAAGAGGAGGAGGAGGAGGAGGAGGAGGAGGAGGAGGAAGCGGAGTTACAGAGAAACTGGGAAGAGGAAGCACGATGTTTCGCAATTTTCAAATTTTGGAAGAGTGAGTTTGCGCGTGTAAGTCATGCGCCAAGTGAGAGGGGGGAAAAATCACTTGGTTGGACTTGGTTGTGGTAAATGCTTGGATGTGTAGCATTACTGAATATAAATATACCATATATGATATAAGAGGGGGAGGGTGAGAGAAATAGAAAAGAGAAGGAAGGGAAGGAGTGGGAAAGACTAAACTTACTAATTTTGAAGAGAAATATTTCAATCTGATTTAGGATTAGTATTAGACTTAGTCCAACTAGATAATTAAACTATAAACAGTAGCATGATGTAATAATTTGCATATTTGGAATGAATTATGAACTCTATTTCCTCTCTTAGTCTTAATTCTAGGGGTTTTCTTTCGTATTCTCCTTGGTTCCTATAATTCTTTATACAAATAATATTACAATCTTATAAAATGGGGCTTTTATTGAATTCTCTTTCTACTTTTGATGGAAGAGGAAGTTTTTATTGGTGATTAATTTGTGTTTGCAAATTATGGAATTCCAGAAAAATTCTAAAGTCAAAGAGATAGAGACTGATTTTTTTTGATAAATTACAATCTCAAAAAGTTTTCCAAAAAGGAACGTGAGAAGGTTCAAAAAACAAAAACTATGAATAAAAAATACAAGCTAACCATTGTAAATCATGTTACAATATGCATGCAAAGTTGAATTGTTTAGGTTTTGATGAATGACAACCATACAAGGCTTTGAGGAACAATTTCGAAAGCAAAACAAATAATGATTCCGAAAGCAAAACAACAACAACAAGATAAAGCGATGAACAAACGAAGAACAACATCGAGAAGACTTCTTAGAGTCTTAGGTTGTAGGTAATAATCTTGTCAAGAACCAAATTTAATTTATCTCTCTCACACACACAAAAGAAAATGTTTTTAAAGAAAATGTTTTATGAAAACAATAGCCGTACAATAGCTATAAATGTTTTATAACTTGTTTTGTGAAAATCTGTTGGTTCAAGGCTTAAGTGCATGCTGTCAATCTTGACCATTGTGTACTAAAGTGGGGATAACTTGAGCTATAGAGGTCCAAATGATGCAGTTCTTGTTGCATTAGAAAGCTAACATCCGGGGCTTCAGTTTGATATATAATAGTCTATAGTTGACATTGTTTTTAAGCCTCGAAAGGCCCAGAATCGATTCCAGAATCGATTATGAGGAAAGACGTAACCAGAATCGATTCTGGTATAGCAGAATCGATTCTGGCACACAAAATGCCTCAGAATCAATTCCAATGTACCAGAATCGATTCCAGAGTGCTGAAAACACTCAAAACGGCTAGTTTGACAAAATGTTTTGATCCTTTTCACACACCAACGGTCCAAAACGTTTAT
>JASCZI010212633.1:3268-18865 GCA_036250425.1 Stylosanthes scabra
TATATAAATAAATAAATGACTAAATAAATAAATATGCAAATTAACATTATTTAACTAAGATACAAATGAATAAATACATACATAAATCACTAAATAAACAAATATGCAAATTCTGAGTACCCTAATATTATTTAACTGACATATACATACATAAATAACTTACTAAATAAAAAAAATAAATAACTCAATTCTATTTACTCAAGCATTGATTAACTAACATATAAATAAATAAATAACTACATTCTAAATACCCTAATATTAATTAAGTAGCACATAAATAAATAACTAACCAAATAACAAACCTAAATAATTAACTAACATATACATAATGAACTAACATATATATAAATAATTATCTAAATAAATAACTATCTAGGTAAATAACGAACCTACACATAAATACCTAACTAAACTCCTACATAAATAAATAAACAAACATAGAAAATAAATAAATGAATAACTAAACAAAATAAATAAATAAACGACGTAAAAAAAAATTAAAGATAGAGCGGAGAAGTTACCTGAAGGAGAGTGGAGAAATGAGAGGAGAGAATGGGGAGAAGGAGAAGAGAGAGAGAGGAGAGAGTGACGAGAGAGTGAGAGAGAAAGAGAGGAGAAAGAGAGCAGAGAGTGAGGGAATGAGAGGAGAGAATGAGGGATGCTGGGGGACGGGCTATTTATAATGCCCTGAACTGACTGCAGTTCGCCTAGACATTAGGCGAACTGCGCCCATGGTCACAGTTCGCCTAGTGTCTCGGCGAACTGTGACCACCTGTAGCCAAAAAAAGTTGCACAGTCGTAAATAATGTCTTTTTATTTTTGTTTCGGAAATAATGTTTTTAATTATTTTATAATAGAAAATTTTCCGACAATGCTGAGTTGGCAGTGTTGCTGGATGAATGTTGGTGAGCCCTTCATGGGCTATCCGAGTTTTCGAGTTTATGGGTTCGAATTGGTTCCAAAGCAAAGATTTCTACTTGGTAACTCAGGAAGTCGTATTGGCTTGGACAAGATCAAGAACAATGAATTATTATAAAATTGAAAATCAACTAAATTTTAGTTATGGAACTACTTTTAATAAGATAAAAAAAATAATATTATATATAATACTTCTATATGAACATACAATAACAAAATACATAAAGGATTGTCTTATTGAAAGAAAAAAAAACGGAAGATAGCAATAATAAAAGGTAATAATGGAGAGGATAACATGAGATTAATTACCATATTGAACGTATAAGATTAATATAAATGAAGTTAAAAAAGAAAAATTTTGGTTATTATTGGCAGAAAAATGTTGGTTACCAAACATTTTCTATAAATATGGTTATGAATATTTTAATTTTTGTTGATAGATTTGTTGGTTAGAAAAATATTAGTTACCTATATTTTTCCTAAATCATTATGAAACGTTATGGATTTGTTTGACTTTAACATCGTCTAAACCTTATTGTCAAGGTAGGAAAACCTGTTTTTATTTGATTTGTAACAAGTGAGGCGCAAAAAACAAATGAGCAAGACTAAAAAAAAAAAAAAAAGTACATAATTAAAGTTGTTGCAGTTTAGAACTGGAAAACATTAGCAACACGAGTTAAATCTAAAATTGATCTCCTACATTTTATTCACGTCTCAAACGAAGGGGCTAATTTGAAATTTAATTCTCAACAACATCAATATGACCCATTTCATAGAGAAAGATCAAACTACATGAAAGTCACATTTTTTTTTCAATTCGGATATATGCTATTACCATTTAAATTTTAGTATTTTAAATTTAATTCGATTCCAACAACTGTGATTTAGAATAGATCGATTTATATCTCAGCTGAATTTTAAATTTTAAAACTTGAAATTTTTTTAATTAATATTTTGAAAATCAAATTATACTTTCATTAAAATTTTTCATTTGAAAATTTTTGTAACTTAAATTTTTTAATTTATATAGAGGTTATTATCAGAAAGTAAAATTCAAAATATAGATTCGAAAAAAAGAGTGATTTAACAAAAAATTTAACATGGATAACATATATTATTATTTTCAAATGTTTCACGATTCAAAGAAGGTAAAATGTAACCGTACAATCTTTTATTTTAAAAATTATATTTTAAAATTTAAAAATTAAAGAAAATGTAAATACGAATAATGCTAAATGTATATCTATTTTTTTTCACTAAATTTAATCAAGTTATTAATTTTATATTAAACAAAAAATTATTCTAATATTAAATATCATAAAAAATAGCACATAAATAATTTTTTATTTAAAATCAAATAGTTTTTTATTTATAATAGAAATAAATAATTTTATTAGACTTGATTAATAAAATAAATGTATGTATTCTTCCATTAACATAAAAATGTGAAAATAGAAAGTTAAATTGATAAAAAAAAATGGGAATATATTTTTTTTCCTGAAAGTGGGTGCTAGTCTGACATTGACGCATGAGGAACCTTGCATGCAGATGAAGCATGATTAGTGATTACTATTCACCTACTCATATAACGTCATAATTGATCAAAATGTCAGAGTGAAACTGAGCTTAGTGTTTCTGTATTTTCCCCTGCTTTGCTTTTTTGCTCTTTGGTAACTAATGGCGCGAGGAAATAATGGACGAGTTTCTCTTTAATGGGTTGTCTCTTACTCTTTACTCTTTGGTAATTAATAGTATAAAATTAGGAAGCTCAATTGCTAACGTGACAGATAGAGAGTGAATTTAGAGGGCTAAATTCTTAGGTGTCGTTATTAAAAAATTTGTTTTTTCAATTATTTTTAATTGGCATAATTAATGAGTTTAAAATTTTAAATTTCAAATATTAGATACGGTTGTTCAAGTAATTTATAGTGATTTATTTTTAATTAAATTATAAAATTTTATATTTATGCGATTATTGAGGGATTTTAAATAAAATTTTTGTATATTTATTTTTTACGTTAATCATATTTAAAAATTTTAAATCTTAATTTTATCTTATATTAATCTTATTACAATTAATCGTATAAATTTCAATTAGAAGTACTCATTAGAATTTTTATTTTTTATATTATTTTTAATTGTGATATTTTAAAATTGTAAACATGCATGTTAATGAGAATTTAACATTTAAAATTAACTTAAATAATATACATAAGCATATCTTAGCCAAATTAGAAAAGAGAGCAAGAGAGGGAGAGCGAGAGAGAGATATATAGTAATAAAGGGAAAGAGAAGGAGAGAGAGATAGGGAAAGAGAGAGGAGAGAGAGTTAAGGAGAGGAAGAATGGAAGAGGGAGAGAAAGGGAGGGTGAGAGAAAGAAAGGGAGAGAGGGATGAAGCAAGATGGCGAGGGAATGAGAGAGATATATATAAGGAGAGAGGAGAGAGAGGGATATATAGGAAAAGAAAGAAAGTGATAGAAACAGAGGGAGAGAGATAGAAAGAGAGGAAGAGAGAGAGATAGGCAAAGAGGAAGGGAGAGAGAGATAAGGAAAGAGAGAGAGGGAGATGGATAGGGAGATAAGGAAAGAGGGGAGAGAGAAAGAGGGAGAGAAGGAAAGAGTGATAGGGAAAGAGAGAGAAAGAGTTAGAGAGAGTGAGAATGAGAATGAGAATGAGAAAGGGAGGTAGATGGAGAGAGAGAGAGAGCGAGGGTGGGAGAAAGACATGGAGAAAAGGAGAAAGAGGAGGAGGAAGAGAGAGAGAAAGGGAATTGGAGGAGAGAGAGGGAGAGAGGTAGGGAGCAGAGGAGAGAGGGTGAGAGAGACACAAGGAAATAGAGAGAGAGAAAGAGAGGGAAGGAGTGAGGGGAAGATAGAAGAAGATAGGGAGAAAGAGAGATAGGAAAAGAGAGAGGGGGAGAGAGAAAGATAAAAAGAGGGGGAAAGAGAAAGAAAGAGAGAGAGCGAGGGAAAGCGGATGAGAGAGATAGAAAAAGAGGGAGAGAGACGAAAAGAGAGAGATATAGGGAAAGAAAGAGAGGGAGAGGAAGGGAGAGGGATGGAGCGGGGGTGAGAGAGATAAGGAAATAGAGAGAGATAATGAGAAGGAGATCAGGGAGAGAGCGATCATATCTTTTGTTTCTGGCTCATTGGAGTAAACTTCAAATTTAGGGATAAAGTGGTAAACTTTTACCGATGTACCGACGTAAGATGTCTTCGATAGTCATATATATCTCACAATATTGATTTAGCTTTGTCGGTTTGGACAAACTCAATGCATTATTATTTGATGACACTTACTTATTAGTGGATAACTTATTTCTTACATATCACTATATCTAATTTATTACATTGAATAAATTAAAATACAAAACCCGTGCAACGTACGGGTTAAATACTAGTACTAGTAGTATACAATTAGGAAGTTCAATGGCTGACATGGCGACTGGAGAATGAATTTAGGAGGTTAAATGCTTAGATGTCGTCATTAGAAAATTTGTTTTTCATTTATTTTTAATTGTAATATTTAACTGTGTTTAAAATTTTAAATTTCAAATATAAGATATGGTTGTTGAAGTAATTTTAAAATGATTTATTTTTTATTTAAATTATAAATTTTTATATTTATACGATTTTTGAGGAATTTTAGATTAAATTTTTGTATATTTATTTTTTAATTAATCGTATTTAAAATTTCAAATATAAGATGTGGTTGTTCACATAATAATAATAATAATAATAATAATAATAATAATAATAATAATAATAATAATAATACATTATATTGAGAAAATTTGTGTATTTGTAAAGAGGGAAAGAAAAGAAGGGGAGAGAGAGAGCACAAGAGAGAGCAAGAGAGAGAAGGAGGGAAAGAGAGAAAAAAGGAGGGAGAAGGAGAGAGATAGTAGGGGAGAGAGAGGGAAAGAGAGATTTAAAGATATTAGAAAGAGGAAGAGGAAAAGAGAGAGTGTGAGGGAGAGATAGAAGGAGAGAAGGAGAGAGATAGGGAAAGAGAAAGGGGAGAGAGCAAGGGAGATAGAGATTGAAAGAGAAAGAGAGATAGATAATAAAAAAGAGAGATAAAGAATTAAAGAGAGAGAGAACAGGGGAAAGAATGAGGGGAAGGTAGAAATAGCGAGGGTTAGAACGTCGAGAAGGGAGAGAGATAGAAGGAGATAGGGAAAGAGAGACGGATATAGCAAGGGTGAGAGGGTGATAGAAAGAGATGGAGAGAAAAACAGTGAAAGAGAATAAGATAGAGGGAGGGAGAGCGAAAAAGTGCGAGGGTGAGAAAGTCAAAAAAGGAGAAAGAGAGAAATATAAGGAAATAGAGAGAGGGGAAAAAATGAGAGTGCAAGGGAGAGAAATATAAAGAATTAGAGAAAGAGGGAGACAGGAGGAGAAAGAGCGAGGGTGAGAAAGTAAAAAAGGGAGAGAGCGAGAGAGATAGAGAAAGAGAGAGGGGGAGGGAGATAGAAAGAGAGGAAGAGAAAAGAATTAGAGAGAGTGTGGGAGGGAAAGCGGGAGGGAGAGGAAAAAAGGGAAAGTTAGAAAGGGAGAAATACAGAGAGAAAGATAGAGAGCAAGAAAAGAGGTGAAGAACAAGGCCTGCAAGGGATAGAGAGATAGAAAGAGAGGGATGGAGAGACAAAAATAGAGAGAGGGGGAGGGAAAGAGGGAGGGAGAGGGAGAAAGAGCAAGGGTTAGAAAGTCCAAAAGGGAGAGAGATAGGGAAAGAGAGAGGGCAAGGGAGAGAGATAGTGAAAGAGAGAGATAATGAATTAGAGAGAATGAGAGGGAAATATGGCGGGAAAGGAGAAAGAGCAAGGGTGAAAAAGTCATAAAGGGAGAGAGAGAAAGAGAGAGAGAGAGGGGGGTGATTTGAGAGGGGGAGAGAGGGAAAGAGAGGGAGGGGAGAGAAAAAGAAAGAGGGAGAAGGAGAGAGAGGGAGGAGGGAGCTAGGGATAAAGAGAAAAAGAAAGAGGAAGTGAGCGAGGAAGAGAGTGAGAGGTGGGAGAGAGCAATAGAGGGAAGGAAAGAGAGATAGGACAGAAACGAGAGAGAGAGAATGGCGAAGGGAGAGAAAATGAAATAGGGCGAGGGAGAATGAGAAGGAGATAGAGAAAGGGGAACGAGAGAGGGAAATAGATAGAAAGAGCTAGAGAATGAGAGATGAGAGAGAAATGAAGGAGAAATCATATGTTTCACAATTGTGATCCGTGATAATATCTTTATTATATTGATTACATTAGCAAAGTAACAATATGATATCAAACTCGATAAGTTATTTTTTATAAGCCACTATATCCAATTTACTATGTTAAATTAGAATATAAAGCCCGTGCATCGCACGAGTTAAACACTAGTATATATATATACACTAGGAAGTGAGTTTTGTACCCAAATCTAACTAAATTCTCTAAAATTGTAAAATATATTTTTTATCCCTAAGATTTATAATTTTTTTTCCAAAATATCTATTACATTTAATTTTATTCAAAACATTTTATATTTGTGTTACAATGAACTCTGAATGTTAATTTTAGGATGAGATTTCACGCGACCCAAATAGACCCGATATATATTTAGGGTCAGGTTTGGATTAGGCCAAATCTGATTTCACCTGACTTCATGAATACCCCTAGTTCTATCTAAAGCTTTTAACATAAAATTAAAAATATCTGATGGTAGTATTAACAATTAAAACTAAAATAAGATAAGAACAAAGTTGAATGAAATTAAGGATTATGAATATCCTATCGTTCCCAAAGGTAAAAGGTGTTTTTTTTTTTCTTTTTTTTTTTGTTATTTTCTTCTTGTTAATTTTCTTCTCTCCTTTTGACTCTTTTTCTGAAATTCTTTTCTTACTTATAAATAATCATCTCTCAAATCAGATTTTAAGTTGAATTATACAAAAGTATAATATAGAATAAAAAAAAACACAAATTTTCATTTAAAAACAGAAAAAATTGTTTTAAACTATAAAAATGATAGTTGAATAACACAGGAACGTATATAAGTTGATAAATGCATAAATTATTTTGAATTGTATATATATATATATATATATATATTTTGCTAAATAACACAAAAGAAAAGTACAAAAATATTAGTTGTAAAAATTTTTGTTAAATAATAGATCAGTATAATTAATTAACTTTAATTTTGTGTTTCTTCCTAGGTTTTTTTCTTTTTTGAGATAATATCGTTGTAATGCAACATTTTATTATTATGCATTAGTGGATTATCACATTTTTAAAGGGTAAAATTAAAGTTTTGGAATTATGTTTAGAAGTGAACAACTCAAGTCGAATCCAGAGAAAAGATTTATCACAATTTGACCATGGAGATTGGGGAAGTTTGTAGTGAATAAATTGTGAAAGATGCAAGAGACGAGGATGAATCATGCTTTGAAGCTTTTTGTCAGAAACAAGAACATGTACTCTTTTTAAATCTCTTGACTTGTATCCAATAGAAGATACTAAAGAGATTGAAATTTTGTGTCACAAGGCTAAAATTTTTAATTCCAGAGTTATTAAATAAATATTGAATCTCAATTTTCTAGTCCCAATTCCACTTTCTAAAAATAAGCGCCACCTTAAAGATCAAATAACATCATGAGATAGAGCAATTATTTAGCCACCAATAAGAAGAGAGAATATATCTTAAAACACTTCGATAATGCGCAATGATACCCGAAATCCTTTTGGACTCTCGAACTTCCACCGACAAATGCACCAAATCGTATCAAGTAATAAAAAATGAGTAAGAGTTATTGTCCCACAAGGATAATGGATTAAGTAATAATGAGTAATTAATTCTCTAATTAGACAAAATCAATTATCAAAGATGTTGTGAATCAGAATCAAATTTAATCTAATCAAATCTCCTAAAATCAATCAATATCTCATTGAATCAATAAATTCAAAACTTGGACAGCAAACAATAATTAATGGAAAATCAATAATAATGAGAGACAAGCCAAGGATTAAGAAATATTCACCCAAACATAACCCTAATTCAAATAATCAAGTTACTTCTCATGCAAGCAATCGACAAATCACAAAGAACTTTAATTAACTAAACCATAATCTCTTAGTGATTTAGTTTCTCTAATCCTAATTAACTATCAATCTCTTGATTAACTAATTAAAATAGAGATTAAGACTAATCCTAGTTCAATTATGTGAATTACAAGAAAGATCAAAAGACTAGTTTTATGTCACTTACTAATCTAATAACCCTAATTGAGATTCACAAACAATTGCATAAACATCCAATCAATTATCTCTAATCTTACTGGAATATTTATGAAGAACAATTCCCCAAACACATTTAAGTTATGGTTTTCTCAAACTCACAAATTGAAAGCAACAGATTCAATTTACCTCTCGGCTGTCTTGTTTCTGAAATTGGGAAAAGAGGAATTGAACTTTGATTATTGATGAAACTTGAACTTGAAAAAAACTGAAATTGAATTATGGATCCATGCTTGGGATGAACAGAGCGCTCATCCCTAGGCTTGAATGAGTTTAGTTGCTCATGATGTTAAGCAACAAAACAGAGAGAAAAGAAAAGAAAGCCATAACCTAATCTTAATTTACGTGACTGAAAACGTAATGAGAAAATAGAATTGAACAAGTCTGTGAATGATAAGTTGTGAGCTAAACCTAAAACTAGGCTATAAATACTAATCACTGAACCTAGGGAAATTACAATTACTGAACATAGCAAAATTCTGCAAATCATGGGTCTTGAGGGAGGGAAGTAACGTTTGGGCCAAGTCTGGAACATGGTCCAAACGTAAGATGAGATGTGAGAGCTTGGGATGTGTGGCCTACCTCACGTTTGGGCTTGGCCAAACGTGACTCAAACGTGGTCTTGATGTGGTGTGGGGGCTGGTCACGTTTTTGCTCCCTCAAAATTGTGGATCAAACGTCGAAGCTTAGAGTGTGGGCTTAGCTTGAGATTTTGAAGAGGTTTAGGTGTGATCTAGCTTGTTCCAAGTTTGCTTGAATGAGCTTGGAGAGAGGTATGGGCTGGTCACGTTTGAGTCACGTTTTGGCCAAGCCAAAACGTGACAGAAACGTGACCAGGGTGAGCTTGCCTTGCCTTGGGTCACGTTTGGGTCATGTCAGGGACATGGGCCAAACGTGACATGCTTGTGACCTTAGTGAGCTTCCTTGGCTAGGCTTGGTCCTTAGATGGTTACGTTTGGGCCATGTCTTTGACATAGCCAAACGTGACTTATGCATTGTGTTGGGAGCTTGGTGGCTTTGAGTGGGAGTATCATGGATGTCACGTTTGGGCCATTTGGGCCATGTCTCATGACATGGTCCAAACGTGACCTATATAGCTTAGGGTGACTCTTGAATTAATTTTTGTTCCAAGCTTGCCTCTGTTTCTTATTTTCTCATTCCTCTGTTTTCTGCTTTTTTCTTTCTCTATTCTTATTTTTTTTGTTTTCTTCAATTTTCTATAAATAATTAATAAACACTCAAGTATCTAATTTATTTAAGAAATTGACATTTTACATTGAGTATTATGATAATTATCTACTAAATTAGTAAGAATTTAGTGTCTAAGATCATGAAAGATACGCAGTTATTACTCAAGTAATAAGCCTAAATATATTTGAGGTGGGAAAAATATAAGTATAGGTTTTTTTTTTTTTTTTTTCAAATCTACTATAAAATCCTTATAAATATAAAGTATAAAAGACGCAACAACAACAAAAAGAGACCAAAAAAAAAACCTAGAGGTCATCAACAGAGAGCTCAGCTCCCACAAAGGAAATACAACAAACGGCGAAAATAAAAAAGATAAGCAAGAAACCAATAGCAACATCACCCTCATGAAAAAGGAACTCTCTTGCCCGAAAGCTCACAACTTCGCACTCTCCATCTCTGCTTTGCGAGCTCCAGACCCCTCCACGCTATTATCCACAATCTTGCTGGCACTGCTACTCTATCTTCTTCTCAGATTATACATTTTGTTTGTACCCGTCGCACCCATCTTCTCAGAAGAATCCAAAACTTGCTCTACCTCACTCAGACTCTTCAAAGTGTATCGCGACTTCTTCACATAACTTCTTTGTAATAAAAGCCTCTTCTCTTTGAATCTTCCCACTTTGTGTTTCGCTCACTTGTTCTAAAGATTCATCAGATCCTCCTTCCACTTGATATACAATATTCTTACCCATGCTTGTGTAATCATTATCAATTCCCATTTGATGATGAATATGGTTCCCTCCCACACATTTTTCAACTCTAGCCAAATCATCCCCTCCTGCATGTTGTGTCATTGTCGTAACTGACACATGTTTCTTTACCATCTCCCATTCAAGATTCGCATCCCCTTACTCTTTCCGTCATCCCTGAATGGCTAAAACTACTACAGATAACCCTAGAAGACAAATTCTCCTCGAAGAAAAACTCGCAATCGTACTATTCCAAGCACTAAAGTCATTTTGCCCTCCGTCTCCTGCCCATCCTTACTCAACTGTTCATCTCTAATCGGGTCCCACTTTTACCTTTTTTCTCTTCCCTCCATCTGACGGGATTCTTCATCTTCAATTGTTCTTCAGTGAGACCGTCGAATGGTTCATCCACTCTCTTCTTCATGCACTTACTCAATAAATTAACCTCCACAAAACCCTCTTCACACACTTCTCTATGTGGCTGAGCTTGTGCACCGTAAATCTCCCTACTTAAGTCACTCTTTCACTGTAAGTCACTCTTTTATCGATTCCCATTGAATCCACAAGAAGTCTAACAACACTAAAAAATTGTCTTCTCTCTGTGGTGTCATCCATCATAACCCATTTTCCCCAGCAACTCCCAATTCTTAAAAAAGTCTCATAAGACCACAAGTGCATTGGGAGCCCCATTACCTCCAAACTCTTCTGGATTTGCTCCATGTATGACCATCGTAGGCTTATAGTTCATGAAACAAAGATAATAACATTAGACTCTTTAGAACTTCAATCTTATAATCTTCAAAATCCAGGTTATCAAATATTTACAAGGTCCAATATCTCTACCTTCTATCCTCCCTGGACCTCTAACTGTATAAGAGGCCGCTCTGTGATATAATCATTTCCAAGCCTTTGATATTAGTTTCTCTCTCGTCTCTTGATGCCATTGCATCTTTAGTGATTTTATCTTTCATTTTATTATAGTTAGTATAATTTTTTATTAGAATATTATCAATTTTTCATACTAACTAAAGTTTTCCCCAAGTTAATGTTTGTTTGGAAATTGTGTTAGGAATTTAATGAAACATGATAATTTCACACCAATAACACAATATGAACAAGAAAAGAAGCAAGACTTGGGCATCTAACGCCCAAGCCTCAAACGCCATGGCTGTTGACGTAGAAGTGGCATCCAACACCACAATCCAGGTGTTTGACGCCTTCAAAGGAACAAAGAGAAGGGCATTCAATGCCCATTCGTGGCGTCTAATGTCCTGGCTTATTAATCAAGGAGGGCGTGCAAATGCCCAATAAATGGCATTCAACACCGTGGCAAGGAGTCCTCCCAGCGCCCAATGCCTTCGGCCTCCATAGGAAGGGGCGTCCAACACCTGCAAGGAGGCAACTAGAGGGCGCCTAACACCCACATATTGGCGCAACGCCCATGGACAAAGTCTAACCCTGTGGCTTCTAACATCATGCAGAACATCTAACGCCCAAGAAGACCATGCAAACAGGTGTCCAACGCCCATTTTTGGCGCCAAACGCCAACTTAGATACAAAATGCCACGAAGTTTAACGCCCAAGACCAGAGTTTGACGCTATACAAGCCCAAAGTTCTTAGAGTTTTTGTACATGATTGGAATTCTCTGATCCGGTTTAATCAAGATAATTATTGTCAGCTAATTAGGAAAGATAAAATTTTAGCTTGAACTTAAATTTAATTAGAATAAGTTTGTATTTAGAAAAGAGCCATCAATTTCGGCCATTATCTCTCCGTGTAAACATCTACAGACTTCGCTAAAGACACTACTATTTTTTCCCACACAAATTAAAGATACCCATACATGTCACTAACCGCTTTCTTTGCCTCTTCTTTTGATCGAAATCTAACAAACGTAAACGGTCTTTTGTTTTGAAACTTTCTTTTTTTCATATGAACACATCTGTGACCCTCCTATGCATCCAAATAAAGAACTTGACTAACACTCTTCTACTGATATTCTCTGGTAAATTATCCACAAACATCAAATGCATACCAACTTCCATTTTCTTCCATGAACTTCTCCCACAAGATCTTCTCTCTCTCTCTCTCTACTCTCTCTTTCTCTCTCTCTCCTCCTCCAAATCCTTATTCTTCTTCACCGTGTTATCCTTCTTTTTCTTCATCTTTTTCTCCACTGTCAATGCTGTTGTTGCAGTCCTCCTTCTCCTCCTCTTTGTCGCCGTCATCGTCTTCTCCTTCTTCTTCTTCTCTATGTCACAAATATATAAAATTAGCATGACAAAACATATGAGCGTGGACTTAGTTGTTTAGATTTATTATTAAAAACTAATAAGCATAGGGAGATTTGAATAAAAAACAAATAGAAGTGATTTTTGTGAAAAACATAAAATTGGTCAATATTGACTCAAATATATGATAAAAAAAAATTAAAAGAATTAGTCACCTAATGACATTTGTTGACAATAACAAGTATTATAGCTCAATTATTTAAAAGCTTCTTAGAATGAGATAACACCTCTTTTAATCGAATCAGACGTTAAAAATTACATAAAAATGCATTGGCTGTCCATTCTATAACAATACTATCTTTGGCATTTAACTTTAACTTTAGCAATACAAACAAAATTTGCATAACTAAGTACGACCAATTTAAATTCACGAGCTTTCTCTTATGTATATTCTTCTTCTTCCTCCTTCCTCTTCTTCAGCAGCTCAACATCATCATCCACTCTCCAAAAGAAAATAACAAGATGATGTAAAAGATCAGTGATGTAAAACTATTCATAACTTATCTGTGACAAAATATCCATTAATTTAGATATTCAGTTGAATAAAATATAAAAATTTCTGTATCACTTTTTAGGGAATTTAGGTACTACTTTTCAAGGAATTTCTATCCTATGTTTATTTCTAATTGGTTAAGAAATTTTTTGCGTCACTAACGGAAGCCCGCCACCGCTCTCGCGACCGATTCGGAATTCCTTAATTTTAAAAACACAGAGTATCGTTATAGAGGAATCCAAACCAGATGTGAGAATAACAGCGGAGTTCGTCAACAAGAAAGGTGTGACAAAGCTTGCAACCAATTAAAAATACCGAGTATTAAACTCGGGTCATTCTCCCTATGAATTGAAATATTGTGGCTCGCGAATCGTTGAGAAAATATCGGAGTTGCAATGGTTGAGTATCGGTAACAAGAGCAAAAATGAAACAAAGGTAGATCTGATGATGATAAAGGGTGCTTGGTCTTGGGTTCAAGTATAATGTGTCCCTATGATCACCACAAATCCCAATTATGAATGGTTGTCACGTAAGGCACAAAAGCCCACTCTGTCAAACGGTCGAATGGATGAAATTAACTCTGTTCCAAAAGTCCTATGCATACACAAATAACGTCGAACCAAGGTCTCAACAGAACTATAGTAAATCCCGCGTCACCAGGAAGAACTCACCAGTAGTGCACTTTGCACCGAATTAAGTTTGTCTCATTTAAGATTCTCCCGTTATTGCCAGGGGCATAGCGTCATCAGAACAGTTTTAACCCGGGTCTTAACCCATTCTTATTCTTAAGGATTAGTGGCTAAGATCATCCATACTTCAACCCATGACCAAGGCACAAGAACACTACTCCGTAATTATAAGAAACAAAACATCAAACACTTGGTGGGTATAGTAAATAAACATGGTAAATAGCAAGAGAAATAGCAAATTAAGATGATGAATAGAGTAAAGAAGCAAGAGAAACAACAATTATCAATAATCTACCAACAAAATAGCCATAGATCATAAGAGAAAATAAAATTCAGCAAGAAGAAGATAAGAACATAAGAACATGAAAGCTAGAAATGAGAAATAGAGAAATAGATGAAAGAAACAAGTATAGATTGCATTAATTAAACAAGAGAAGTAATCAACAAGCATTCAAACATGAATTAAGGTAAAGAGTTTGGCTAATGAGGGCTGAAAATTGGAAGAGAAAATGAAGAACACTGTGAACTAGAAGAGAGAAAATGAGAGAGATGGGAAACTCTCACAAATTCCTCCTAAAGATAATAAACCTAATGGTAGTGTTGTAGTGTCTAGCCTCTCTTGTGCTTCAGCTACTCTCCCTCTATATAGAGTGAATTTGAGCATCAAAGAGGCTTGGCCTAGGCCCCAAGACTTGAAATTCCAATTCTAGCCTTCAATTTGGGTGTTTTGGGGCTGCAGGATGCGTGTGCAACGTAGAAAGTTGCGCAAGCAACTTTGCGTAGAAGTTTTGTGCGCAACATTAAGAATTGCGTGCGCAATTTATGCTTGGCAGCAGAGTTGCTTGTGCAACATAAAAAGTTGCGTGCGCAACATTAAGAGTTGCTTATGCAACCTGCTAGCAACTTCGCAAGTAACTTCTTCCTTTTTTCAGCTTATCTTCATGAATCCTTTGCTTCCAATGCTTTCTTTAGCTTTTCCCAAACATTTTTCAATTTCTAAAATCCTGAAATACACTAGCAAACATATCAAGGTACCAAGAGGGATGAGATTATACAAATTTCATTCAATTCTAAGGCTAATTTAGCATGTTTATCAAACTTAGAACAATTATGGCAAAGGTTCACAAATATGGTTATTCACAAGCGATTATGTGGCTTTAAGTTGATAAACTCATCAAATATAACATATATTTTATTATGAAATATGAATTTATCAGTCACCTTTTAAGAAATTTCTAGAATATTTTCATTTCTGATACCTTATAATTAGTTAAAAAATTTCCTGTCACGATTAAAAAATTTTGTACTATGTTTATTTTTATAACATCTAATTGATTAAGAAACTTTTTGTGTTACGGTTAAGAAATTTCAATATATTTTTTTATTTTTTGAAAAATTTATGTGACAGTTTCATAAACTTTTGTACTATTTTTTTTTTTTTTTAAGGATTACATGTTTCACACGCATATTATGCGAATAGTTTTTGCCGGATTCAAGCCAATTTAGTTGGAATTAGTTACACAAACTTATGCACTTAGGATCACCGAGAATATTATATATATTATTTTGTCACATGGTTTCTGAAACATAAATAATGAACTAAATTATAATAAATTAAAGATTGTTTATACCGTGATGTGAATAACTGAATTTACCAGGGAAATTTTATCGTTATAAAATAATGAAAGAGATTAATTCCAGAAAAAAAATAAAACGACATTAATTATGAGTTTTCGTTTTTTTTTATTGACATTTGGTCACAGTTCGCCGCATGTCTAGGCGAACTGTGACCATGGGCTCAGTTCGCCTAATGTCTCGGCGAACTGGGCCCAGTTCGGGGTAATATAAATACCCCTCGTCCCCCTCTTCACTTCGTCGTTCTCTCTGACTTCTCTTCCCCTCCTCATTCTCTCCTTCACTTTCACTCTCCCCTCTCCTTCACTTTCACTCTCCCTCTTTCACTCTTCTCTCCGTCAGTTTCACTCTCCCTCTTTCACTCTTCCT
>JASCZI010212639.1:1004-12301 GCA_036250425.1 Stylosanthes scabra
TCCAACATTGATGGGCTGGTAGATGCCTCATCCGGCTATCAGTACCTTACCTTCATGGATGCTTATTCCGGATACAACCAAATCCCGATGCACAAGCCCGATGAAGAGAAAACGGCTTTCATAACTCCAGACGGAACATATTGCTATACGGCCATGCCTTTTGGCCTGAAGAATGCTGGAGCAACTTACCAACGCTTGGTAACCAAGATCTTCAAGGACCTAATCGGTCGTAAGATTGAAGTTTATATTGACGATATGTTGGTAAAAACAGAAGATCCCAAAGACCTGATATCCGACCTTAAAGAAGTTTTCAATTCCTTGCGCAAATACAAGATGCGTCTTAACCCTTTGAAATGCGCCTTTGGAATGGAAGCTGGGAAATTCTTAGGATTCATGATCACTCAAAGAGGGGTAGAAGCAAACCCAGAGAAGTGTGACGCCATCCTGTAATTACCAAGCCCTTCCAACCTAAAAGAAGTCCAACGGCTCAACGGTAAACTAACCGCACTATCTCGTTTCCTCGGAGCCTCGGCCAGAAATGCACTCCCTTTCTTCAAATTAATGAAAAAGGGAATTGACTTTGAATGGACCCCGGAGTCTGAAGAAGCTTTCAACAAATTCAAATCTCTCCTGGCCGAACCTCCAATCCTCTCAAAACCTGTTGAGGGAGAACCCTTATACCTTTACCTCTCTATCACCGAAGAATCCATCGCTGCAGCACTGGTGCGCGAAGATGAATCGGGAGGACAATTGCCGGTGTATTTCATAAGTCGGGTTCTACATGAAGCTGAATTAAGATACACCAAGATAGAAAAGCTAGCATTTGCTCTCCTCCTCACGGCTAGACGCCTACGGCAATACTTCCAAAGTCATGTGATAGTCGTAAGGACGGATCAAGCCATCCAGAACACTAATTAAAGTTTCCACAGCAAATGAGAGCAACGCGTCTCCCACAATTGCAGCAGCCATTTCTCTTTTCTTAGGTTAGACGATTCAACTCACCCTCAAAGATAGAGGTTTGCAACCAAATCCCGTTGAACTTAGTTCTTCTTTGTTTCCTTTTGGTCTTTGTTCATTATTAACTATGGTTATCAGCTATTCCATAAAAAATAATTAAAACACTAACTACGGTTTTTTACAGACTATGGTTATCAATAAACTATCATTCTGATGATTCAATGCTTGTTTTTTTAATGCAACAGTGTGAATAATGTATTATTGTTCCTGCTTTCTTTCGTTTTTAACAAGACAAGATGCTTTTCCCGTTGTTGTCGTTTCTGCGGAGTTGCTTCGCAATTCTATATAGCGTGATTCATGGGTTGAATTGATGGTAAAAAAATCATAATTTATAAAAAAAACTATTCAACAATAATAATAATGAAACTCTCCAAAATTTAAGCTTTGTGTTTGTCCCGCTTTGATGATTTGGTTTATTTTTCAAGAACCAATCTTATTGGTGGACGTGTGCTCTCAATTCAAAGTGGTTTAAAGGTGCATCACTGCATGTTTGCTATGCATGTATATATGTGTTTAATGTTTATCGAGTAATTCTACGTAAACAAGTGGTTTTATCCGAATAAAAGACTATTTCGATTTCAAATAGAACTTTATTTATGTGCAATTTTTATACTATTTCACACCGAAATAATATTCTATTTAGCATAGAAATAAATCACTTGATTGAACTTGGTTAGTAAAAACCACTTGTTCAAATAACATTACCCCCATTTATTACCAATGTGGACACCATATCAACGAGTTCTTTAATTTATTGAGTTCCCTTTCATGGGTTGGTTAAAAAATGCCATTTGCACATAAAAAAACAGCTACTAAATTAGTCACGGTGTATTTTTATACGAGCAAATATAATATTTAAGTCATTTTCAATATGTATTTTATATTTCAATATGTATTCTACGTGGATAGCTGATTTGGTGGCTAATTTTGTGTGTACTTGGTGTAGGAGCATCGGGGCTATTTTTAAGAATATTTCAAATCACTAAGGTTGATGTATGAGGTAGACGCAGATAAGTTATTCTTAAAATACTGGCAATAGATGTTAAAATTTGTAAAATTTGGTGAAGGTCCTTGTAGATGCAGTGTACACCCATGACGGTTCAGCTAAACATACACATTCAAAAGTTTAAATTTATCATAACAGGCTAGAATTTATTACACAACACATGACTATTAATGGTGTTTGAATTTATGTGGATTATTGTAGTTTTTACCTTCTAATATGACATTGCATTATTTGAACAATTGCACTCTAGTAGTAGTAAATTACGTTTCGAAGTTCTCATTCACATGGTTTAAGATCGTGCATGGTTAAGTTCATATACGTGCCATTCAAATTGAAATCAGATCAAACTGCTTTGTTCTTGTTAGGAGTATTAGTTATATTAGTAGCTAAATTGGTTAATTTGGTTGTTAGCTAAAGGGTAGCATAGTCTTTAGTATTAGGTTCTCTTCATATATATTTAGTCTTTTGTAACTCTTTCAGCTAAGCATTTAATCATAATTTCCTTTTCTTGTTTCTATTCTCTCACTGCACTTTTCTTTCTCTGCTGCACCATTCTCCTTCTCCTTCTTTCTTCTTTCTTGCGTACTCTGTTTCTTGCATATTACCAAGATCCTAATAGTTCTAAAAAGTTTTCAACTACTTTTTGAGTATAAAAAATCAAATTTATACAGGACTTTATAGGTGGTAAAATACAAAATCTTGTAACAAGAACACAATTTAAAAGAATAATGATAAAAAAGAATATCTTAAGGCATGGATTTGCATTTTGAAAGAGGGCAGGCTATGTCGAAAGTTACCAATCAGAGATTATGAGTGAGATGTGAGCAATCTTGTGCCACTCTTTCCCTTTCTTTCTCTGATAATTTGCTTTCAACATTGGGCATCCCATCATTTCTAGATATGAAATTGAGGAAGGCAACCCTTCTTTTGGCAATGACATGAGCTTGTCACATTCTAGCAACGAAAGACGTTTGAGAGAGGCGAGATGCTGAAGCCACTTCCCATCCAAATGTTGTATTTCATGTGCAGCTCTTATGATTAGAGTCTGAAGAGAATTGGGCAACACAGACACTTCCATTTCCATTAGCTTCTTAACCATATACTCACCTCTAATATGCAAAAATGAAAGAGAAGTGAGTCGTTCCAACCCCCACTTGGTGATAGCTGTATTTGAGTAAAGCCCTTCTTCATTGCCAATACCTAGTGTCCTTAAATTCATAGGCAAACCTTCTTCGGCAATGGATTGTAAGTTTGGAAGCTCGCGAATCCACAATGTTTGGAGGCCAGTGAGATTATTAATTGGTTCTGGCAATGAACTGATCTTGCCGCATTTCCCTACCGAAAAATAACTCAGGTTAGGAGTGGACAAATTGAGTAAGGAAATCGACTCCAGTTCATGACATTCATCTATGCTGAGATATTCCAGAAACATGAGAGACTGGCTTGCTGCTGCTTCTTCAAAAATTGAAATTGATTTCAGATTCTTACATTTCCAAAGTTGTAGCCGCTTGAGCATAGGGAGAGAACCTAAGGGAAATGATGTCATTGAGCAACAGCTACTCCTTATCGTGAGATCCTCAAGTGCCTTGCAACCACGCAGGAAATCAAGAGTTGGGAATTCAAGGCTCTTGCAATCTTTGAGAGAAAGTGTCTTTAACATTTTTGGCAGGCCATTGTTGGGGAAGGTTGTTAGAGAGGGAATTGCATAGATATACAATTCTTGAAGAGAATTGAAATTAAGAATAAATTCACTGAACAGATTGAATGATCTCATGATGTTTCTGCCATCCTCTTCAACTGGAAACTGTGATTCAAGTAGAGAACAATCCTCTACATCAAGTCTTATTAAGCAAGGGAGATTGATGGGTAAATTTCCTTTAAGTTTCGGACAGCTACGCAAATATAGTTTTGATAGACGGGGAAACTCAGAAGTTATACCATCTATCATCTTCCATTCTTCCCACTTTGGCATCAGTGCAAAATATAAAAATTGCAAGGAAGGAAATGGTTGGAATGAAGGAGAATTGCTTCCATAAAATTCAGAACCAATAGCCTTCACTGATGTCATACCTGAAATGGAGAGCTCTTTCAGACTAAGTAGTTGTCCAAGAGGCGGCAATGAAGAACAATGATGACAATCTTTAATTCTCATATTCACTATGTTGCCAAATGAGGAATCACCCAACCAATTCGGGAAACTAGTTCCTCCATAGCATTTAACAGTCAAATTCTTCAAATTTGTTGAGGGTTGGAGATGTTCAAGTACAACTTGTTGGGAGTCTTCCAAAATGGAATCACTCCATTCCAATGATAACTCTTCAATTTGTTTTTTCTCCTTCAAATTAGCTTGGTAAGCATTAGAGGGATCAACAACATTTTCTAATTTTGAGATGCAAAGTTTTCCTTGTAAATGAGGAAAATTTCTCATTTCTGCAAGCTTCAGTCCGCTGTACTCCTTGCTGACAATAAAGCGAGTCATGATTTGTAGATTTTCTAGTTTTGCTATTTCTACGGGCATCTCTTGCAATTTAGTGCCGTCAATATCAAGGCGTCGTAGATTCACCAACTTTCCTATCTCATTTGGCAACTCAACAAGATCCTGACAATGAGACAACAACAAGGTATGCAAATTGTAGAGCTTGCATATTGAAGGAGACAACCTTTTAATATCAGTGTAAGAAAGATCGAGATACCGCAAATGTTTTAAATTTCCAATAGAGCTTGGCAACTCAGTGACATTCCGGTAATTTGACAAAGATAACACCCGCAACTGTTTCAATACTAGCAAGAGAGCATGTAACAAGTCGTTTGCAAGGTAATAGTTGCTATGCAAGTCAATAAATGGTAATGCTAAGAATGTAGGTAGGCCTTTCAATCTATGAAGGGAATCAAGTTTGCCTAGATGGTTGAACATCCCTTTCTTGTATGATAATTGACGAATTTTGTTTTGATTTTCAACGGGGTTTTGATCTTCACACCTTTTACAGTATGGAGAAGAAACCATGGTTGCCAAATCGTTGAAGAGATCGTGCATCTCGAAATGTTGTCCATCCACGGATCGACGAATCAATGACCTTGCTACTAGTTCATCAAAGTATTCGCCTCCTATTTCTTCAATGCTTTTCTCATTTTGGGAAAAATAAACAAAGCCCTGTGCCATCCATAGCTGAACTAACTTCTCTTTTTGCAACTCGGACTTCTTAGGAAAAATTGCACAATAAGCAAAACATTGTTTCAAAGAAGCTGGAAGGAAATGATAGCTCAATAGAAGAGCTGGTTGTACTTCCTTTACAGTGAGGTGCCAAATACTGCTGTTTAACACTTTATTCCAGTGGTTGGTTGATAACTTTGTGCCAAGAAGACCCCCCAATGCGACCGCAGCTAATGGCAAGCCACCACACTTTTCAGCAATTTTTTTACCAATTTCTCTGAGGTTGGACGACAGTTCAGTGCATTTTTGTGCTCCAAATGCATGTTTGGAAAGTAAAGTCCAACAATCTTCATTGGCCATTGGTTCTAGACGACAAGTCTCCATTGCTCTTACAACATCCACAACATTTTCGTGTCGTGTTGTGACAATGATTTTGCTTCCCATTTGCCCAACATTAAAAACGTGCATCAGATTGGTCCAATCAACATACCCTGCATTCCATATATCATCCAATACAAACAAGAATTTTTTACCAGACAAGTTCTTTTGCAATTGAGCTCCTAAAGTGTCAAAGTTATCAAAATTTGTTGCCGCAGACGTGACAGATTCAAGAAGTGATTTTGCCAGCTTAACAATATCAAAATCTCTCGAGACAGATACCCATGCTTGCATATCAAACCTTTCTGTAACTTGAGCATCATTGTATACAAGTTTAGCAAGGGTGGTTTTACCGACACCTCCCATGCCAACAATGGCAAGCACTCCTATTTTAGTAACACTACCAGCAACGTCACCTTTTGATAGCAAATACTCTTTAAGATTCTGTTTTTCATCATTCCTCCCACAAATAACAGAATCATTCACTGCAGAATTTGTAGGTGTTGCACGCCAAACACTGCTAGAAACACCTCTTTCCAATGGAAGGTTGTGTGCTCTCTGTGCAAAGTGCTCTAATCTTTCAAACATTTTCTGCATCTTAGAATTAAGCTCTCGATAAGGCCACTTGAAAGGAGAGGAGAGGACATTCCGCACCTAAGTTGCATTAAAATATGGTTATTTTTTTTTGGTGAGGTATAAAAATATGGTTATTGAATACCATACATTAATTTTACCATAGAATTTAGTTATCTATTGGAATGTTAAATGCTTAAATATTTACTTTCCTATTATCTATGCTTGCTTCTTTAAATTTCCAATAAATAACTCATTTGGTTGCTGTGAATCTTTGATAAGTAAATTCAATGAAAGAATTCATATCTATCAAATGAGACCAAAAAAGATGATGAATAACAATATCTGAACTATCATCAATTCAACCTCAAGAAAACAATACTGTAAATTTCAAAATTGATATTTCTGATACCAGGAGAAATTTCTCACCATTTTTCTCTTAGAGTTTTGTAAACAAATGCCTCATTAAATAAAAAATAAAAATTTCAATTCTATTTATGTACAAAAATTTCAGGGGAATAAATAGTACGGCAATCAAATACATAAAACTACTCCTTAATTATACTTTCATATCTTCATCTAAAACAATCCTTAGGGTTTTTTTTATTTTTTTCGGTGTCTTAAAGTGAAGTTCCAACCAAATACCTCTTATAACAAAAAAGACTTATACCCTACAGCTAATCGGTTCCTTCTTATTTTCTTATTTAAATATATGGAAAAAACAACTAATAGTTAAAAAGTTTGAGGATTAACCAAAACAAAACTAAACGTTTTTTATTATAAGATCAGTACACATCGCTAAGAAAAACTATATATCAAAATCTATTGCCATCTGTCATAATTTATCTAGTTATTATTTTCCTTTCAACAATGTTAGGAAATCAACATTAGAGAATTATTAGAGAGCCAATAACTAAATTATCATCTAAAATTTATATAAGTTATCATTCGTAACTCATATATTCAAAATTAAGTTATCATCGAAAATTTATATGAGTTATCATCATAACTATATATTGGCTCCCTATTGATCATAATATGTTATATTATTTCCTAATCTTTTTCTTTTACTTTTTATCCATAATCACTAGCAACCATATAATAAATAGAAACTATAGCTAACCAATAATATTCAAACTAACAGATCAGCCAATAGAACATCCATAACCATTATTTATAGAACGTAAACTCATAGAACATCCGAAATCTAAAGCCAACTTTAGAAACAGAATATCCGAAACCTAAAAACAAAACATCCGAAACCTAAAGAAATACAACATTTAATTTAAGTAGTTGGCTTATGTTAGCTGAATTTTTGTTGGTTCCCTAACACTATTGATAATAAAATCATAAAATTTTAATCATACAAGTAGTACCTTAGCTTTGACAGTTTGATGATATCGGGCTTCGACCTTGCGACGGAGAGCTTCGGTGGCGATGTCGTCGATCAAGTCATCGGCGTCGAAGAGTGCTTGAGTCAGCTCATCAAGCCATGCCTTCACAGAAGCATTCTTGATCTGCTTCTCTTCAGCATCATCCAGAAAAGCATGAAGGCTTAGCAGCGTCAATTTCAGCTTCTCCAGCAGCGATTCATCAAGAAGATTCTTGCTTCCATAGAATTCCGATATCTCAGTGGTGATCTTTCCAACCAATGCTTGCAAAGCAGCTGAGAGCAAGGCTTCTCCCACAATTGCAGCAGCCATTTCTTCAGATCTGTTTCCGTAGCTTAATTAGCTTCGATTCAATTCACACTCGAAGATGATAGATCTCAGGAGGCAATGCAATGCAAGACTAATGTGCTTTCTTTTTGGTCTTTAATCTTGATGGTCAACTGTCAAGGGTCAACTTCTAAACTATGGTTAGATTTTCATGAGCTGTAGTAACCATGGTTTGCAATGGTTATTGAGTATTGACTCCGCTTTCAGCGCAGAAATAACCATGCTACCTAACCAATTCATGAATTGGTTACCATCAATGATTAACAAGAGTTCAAGAGAGAAGTTATCCATGAGCGTGAGAGAAAGGAAGGAAAAGCATAGTTACATAAATTTACCATTTAGGCAACGTACCATGTATCAGTTCGCGCGTATTAATTTATGATTTATTTGCATACCAAAATACCATGGTTCGCATACCAATTCATGTATTAATTTTTTAAATTTTTTATTTATAAAAAATTATATAAGTATAGAAAATAGAAATTAAAAGGTAGGAAACTAGAAATTAAGATTAGAAATATACAATTTTTAGTTATTAAATAATATAAAATTTGAACTTTTTTAATTAAAGGATATTAAATTTATATTCAAAAGTATTATATATCTAAGAATTATATTATAAGTATCATGTACTAAAATTGGATACGCTAAAAAAGTGACGTACCGCATACCCATTCTAGTATCAAAATGAATTGCGTTCCGTGTAACTATGAGGAAAAGCAATGTTGACTAGTGTTTTTTAAATAGGCGTCACGCTACAAACACTTTTTCTTATAATAATTTATATATTAAACCCATATTTTTATAAAAATTATAAAAAATAAGAGGATGCAGCTAGTATCTCCCGTTTTGCTAATTCTCATTACTTAGATAGTAAGAAACATTTCTGGCACACCATGGACCATAGTTAGGAGTGGACAATTCAAGTAGGGAAATTGACTGCAGTTCATGATATTTTTGAGAAATTCAAGAAACATGAGAGATTGCTTGCTTCTTCTTCTTCCAAAATTGAATTTGATTTTGGATTTTTAGTTTTTTACACTTTTTACTAGAATCGTTACCCTTGATTTCTTTCTTCTTCTTTTTTTTTTTTTTTTTAACTATTCACTAGTTATCACACATTATATCATGAATGAAAAATCCTCTGTGCTCTGTTAAGTTAATCAGGTGGAGCTTACCATTGCTAATCTGAGCCTCCTTCACTTGAATTTGAATATCTGATACTAAATGATCCAGCATTACGCTTAAGCATACAACTATACTTGTAACATTCCAAAATAATTATCCAAAATATAATTTATTTTATTATTTTTATTTGTTAAAATAAAGTAATATTATATGTGTGAATTAGTTTATACAAATAAATTTTTTTTGAAATCAATATCATGCGAAAATGATACACACAATAAATTTCAATGTAAAAAAAAATGAATGATTAGGGGCGGCTGCCGCCAATTACTACGCGGCACTATGCGGCATAGTAACCCAATGAATCATGGCCGTCCATTCCTTTTCAAGTTACTATGCTGCATAGTAAATGAATCATGACCGTTCATTCCTTTTCAAGTTACTATGTTGCATAGTAAATATCTTCGCCTATAAATAGGGCTATGATTTCATAAGTTTTTCGTATCAGAAATCAATAAGAATTTCATTCTCTTGCTCTCTCTAGCTCTTTCTCTTATTCTCTCTTTTATAGCTTTAATTTTACAATACGTAAGAAGAAGAAAGAAAAAGAAGTAATAAAAATATTAAGGTAGATATTTTTTTTTTTACTTTCTGACTATCGTATATCATTAATATTATTTTCTTACATTATTTCTTTAGACTAGTGCGGACTACCGCCAGATCTGTTTAATATTATTATTGTGATATTATTTTCTTGCATTATTTCTTTGGACTAGTGCGGACTACCGCCAGGTCTATTTAATATTATTATTATTATTATTATTATTATTATTATTATTACTATTAATTTATCACTAATATTATTATTATGTTATAATTATTACTATCCTAATAATAGAATTTATTACTAATCTGACAATAATAATATTCTAATTATTTATTATTATTGCTACTAACTAATCTGACTATTTTATTATTACTAATCTAATAATATTATTATATTATATTATAAATATTATTATAATAATATAATCTTAGTATTACTAATATTATTATTATTAACTATGTTATTATTATATTATTATTATATATATATTATAAATATATTATTATATATTAGTATTATTCATATTATTATAAATATTATTATTATTACTATTATTATTATTATTAATATTATTATGTGTAATATTATTATTACTATTAAAATAGTTATATAAATATATAATTATTATAATAATTACTATTATTATTATTAATACTATTATTATCGATGTTATTGTTATTGTTGCTATTATCACATATTTGTGATTGTTAATATTTCTAATGTGATGCTTTAAACCCGTAAGCTGAGGTGAGTGTGGGGAGGCTTGTAACACCCATTCTTTGAATTAAAAATTCATTACATAAGCTGATAATTTGACTGTACTTTTGTACGAATACAATCAAATATTACAAATATATGGCTGACGCCCATACAATATACTAAGTAACAATATAAACTAATCTACAGGTTATTTATATATAATCCTGTAGAATCATCATACACAAATAAAAATATCTTGCCTTTCACTGGTCCTTACTGAGATGAATCTGAAACCACACACAAATACATAGATATAGTGAGAATTTAAAATTCTCAGTAGATAATAAAAATCTTATTTGGTGGTTTCAGCCGCTCTTCACGGAAAATATCGTGACTATCACAATTATATAAAAATAATGATGTATACAATGCAAATGTCTTAATATATTTATCTTTCCACTTTTCTTTATCTGTTTGTCTCACTTATCATAAGCCTTTTAGGGAATTCCCAACCTTTGGTGGATCTTATAACATTATGACAACAAAGCAGAAATTACGACATATCAATTAAGATATCTTGTCTTCTTATCAATTAGTAGTCAAGTCTTAAACAATTTATTTTCTTATCCGCTTGCTAAGTAGGGATGTCAGGCACACTAGCCTCCCCACACTCATCTTATCTTACGGGTTTAAAGCATCACATTAGAAATATTAACAATCACAAATATGTGATAATATCAACAATGATAATAACATCAATAGTAACAATAATAATAATAGTAATCATTATAATAATTATAATCATATTTATATAACTATTATAATAGTAATAATAATATTACACATAATAATATTAATAATAATAATATTTATAATAATAGGAATAATAATATATAATAATATATTTATAATATATATAATAATAACAGAATTAATAATAATAATATTAGTAATACTAATAGTAGCAGTATTAATAATATATTATTATAATAATATTTATAATATAATATAATAATATTA
>JASCZI010212641.1:0-18739 GCA_036250425.1 Stylosanthes scabra
TATATATATATATATATATATATATATATATATATATATATATATATGCATTGTTTATGTGTGAGCGCATCCTGAACATTATCACTCTGGCCTGTGAATGGTTTTCTACATATTTGGATGTTCTGATTAAATCTAGTTTGTCAAATGCTTTTCCAATTTCAGAATTGACCATGGACATCATGAACACGAGTCCTATTATGGAGATCGTGATACAGAAAGCCTAGTCAAGGTTAACATCATACCATATCTAGTTTAAATTAGCATAGTTTGGATCAATTTGACTTAAAAAGTTACTTAGGTTTATATGTAACTAAACAGCACTTTACTGTTAGAGAGTGCAACAGACTGATATGAGGTTTGTCCATTACAGATGATGGATAATTTAGTGGAATCTCTCCCAAAAGAATCTCAGAATCTAGCATTGGAGGATAAATCCAAAGTAGAAGCAAAAAGACCTGCACCATCAGCTGGTGGATGTAGAATTGAGGGATATGTGCGTGTGAAAAAGGTATGCAACCATGAATTAAGATGCATTTACATTGCACAGTTCTAATCAATCTTTGATTTCTTGGTTCCTTGTGATCATTTCTTTTTCTTGCTAATTTAACATCACAGAGACAAACAAAGAAAGTGACAACATGTGCTCTATTTTCCCCTAGCTTTTATATTATGAACTCAAACTGTCTTGCACTCCCTAGGTTCCTGGATTCTTGATTGTCTCAGCTGGATCAGAGTCCCATTCCTTTGATGCTTCTCAAATGAACATGTCACATGTCATACACCATCTTTCTTTTGGAAGAAAATTGACACCTAGGGCCATGAGTGATGTGAAGCGGTTGATACCTTACATAGGTAGCAGCCATGACAGGTTGAATGGTCGATCATTCATCAATCCTCGTGTTTCAGAAGCAAATGTTACTGTAAGTTTGCTTTTGTTATAAGCAACTTTAATCTACCGTAGATAGCAAAGTAGGAGTGATTCACAAGTAAATGGACGAACATAAATGTGTTTTGATGGCGAAAATTGAATCATACTCAGTTATGGATTTGCATCTTTTTTTATCATTATTATTATTCTTCTTCTTAAATAGATGGATTCCAATTTTTAATTGGAGCTTAACAGCAGCCAGAAAAGGATAGTACAAGTCATGGAAGATGGTATCACTTTAATACGTTGTTGAATTTGTATAAGAATAGAGGAGTGAAGGTGAAAAAACTGTGGATTTAGTTCTGAAGTTCAATATTTGAGTGATATTGAAGTCAACTTTAAGATAGGAAGTAAGTATGACTTTTACAATATGGATGATAAGTAGTAAGATATAAGTTATAACTACCATTATTCCAATTCACTCAATATCATTTATGATGCAATACTAATCACATTACTAAATATATTAAGTCATGTGTATCATTTCTTATAATTTATGATAACAACTGAGCCATTAGTTTGTGACATTTGGAGATTTTTATTGGAAAAAAAATGTAATTCATTCATCGGATATTTTTGTCTGCAGATAGAGCATTATATTCAGATTGTTAAAACAGAGGTAATAACCAAAAAAGGTTATAAATTAATTGAGGAGTACGAATACACATCACATAGCAGTCTGGCTCACAGTGTAGACATTCCTGTTGCAAAGTTCCATCTTGAGCTGTCCCCCATGCAGGTATGATCATGGAGGTTATGGATTTGAATGAATTTTTTGCACTATTTTTAGTAAATTTACTTTGGTTTTATCATTTTGATTTCTATTTGCAGGTCTTGATAACCGAAAGCCAGAAGTCCTTTTCGCATTTTATTACTAATGTTTGTGCCATTATTGGGGGAGTTTTCACGGTTCGTATTTGCTTGTCTCAGTACACTGGTTTTGTTCTTAGAGTGAAACCCCCAATCTTATCCTTGACCAAAACCACGGATGACAGTGTTCACTTCGCACTTGAAAATGAAAAGTTCAAATGTGTTCCTTACCATTTAAAAAAAGTCTACCATGACTGTATAATTTTGACAACACTTGAGAAAGTTAATGCCACACTTTGCATTTTTGTCCCGTGTTTTGTTAGGGACAAAGATTTGGTCAGGGACAATATTAGGGGGTTTGCTCTTATTCTTATGATTCTCTTCTGTTGGTTTTCTTTAATAATTAATATAATGTATAAGAATTGTTCATTACACTTTGTGATTTCAGGTAGCTGGAATAATTGACTCAATTCTGCACAACACAATTAAAATAATGAAAAAAATTGAGCTTGGCAAAAATTTTTGATAGATGGTTGACGATTTAGTATAGTTAGGCCATCCGATTTAGATATGCCCTTTTTGACTATAGGCCTTGTATCAGTTTATTTTCCATAGGTATGCTATAAATCATAAAATTGTAGTAACTTCATGTTGTTACTTTAGTAGAATGATGATTACAACTTCTAATGATAAGGATAATGAGTTACACAATGCAAGAGAATTATACAATGTGTGTGTGTGTTTATATTTTTGTGAGCTCTCCCGTCCTCAGATCCAGAAGTCATAATTAAACTATTTTCAAAATGGTACCAGAAGTTGATGAAAGCAATTTGAAGGTTGAAGGAAGAGAAATAAAACTTTCCTTTGAATTAGAAGGATAATTTGGAGGATGAGTTAAGATTCTAAATGTTTTTTTTTTTTTTAAATACATGTTCAACAATATTGTTATCTATAAAATGTGAAAATAATACAAAATCCAAAATACTAATGGTTGAGCCATAAACAATGAAACAAATCGTCATTCTTCTGTATTAAAAAAAAATAGGGTCATTTCACAAATCTTTGCCCGATGGGGGTTTGTATAATAATTGACTCCTGTGTTTTCTTTTAGAATTTAGTTTTCATGTAAAAGAGTTTTACACATGCATTCACTTCAACTCTTTACACCGTCAATGCAACAAAATCAAAGACATTAAAGTAAGTAATTAAAAATTTGAATTCTACCTTATACATGCAAAAATTCGACAAACCCTTAAATAGAATTTTCATTTGCAATAATTTTTTTTTGTGACTTCATTTGCAATAAATTACTTCTTAATCTATTGAGTTAGAGATATTGCAAAAAAAAAAAAAAAAAAAATTAGTTGGATTCTGGCCAGAAAAGTTATTATTTACTTTATATAATGTTCATTTTATTTTATTTGGATAAAAACCCTTTTTAAATCACATAAAAAAATGGTTTTATTTCAATCAATTTCAACATGTACAATAATTTTACATAATAATCTAAGTCAGAGAAGCACACAAAAGGGTACATTATTCTTGTCAGCTTATTCTCAATCTTCATTCACAAACAAGCATCAAACCAAAGACCCGGTACAACAATACTGAACTCAAAAGTATAAGGGTAAAAAAAGAAAAGAAAAAAAAAACAAAATAAATAAAAATAAATATTGTCTTTGTTTTTAGAAAAAAAAAAGAAGAAAAATTAAAAGTATAGATATGAATAAGCACCCACAACAGACATGCATACTTCTCTTTCCTAGAGAGATAACATGAGAGCTGAAGAAGCCATGACTATAGCTCCAACTGGACCAGCAAAGTTGACGAAGGCCGAGGCGGCGGAGTTAGGAGGATGATGTCCTTCACTGGAAGGTGCCGGGGTTGGGTTAGTTTCCACTGTTCCAGCAGGTGGCGGAGAAGACTGAGCTCCTTGGCCGGTTGGTGCCGGAGAAGGCGTCGATGGCTGCGGTGAAGGTGGGGAAGAAGTGGGGGGGCTTGTTGTAGAGTTTGAGTTGGTGGACGAGGTGCGGTTGGATCTGTCAGCCATTACAATGACGGTTAGCTTCTCGTTCTTGAGGCAGTTATCTTTGTTACCGCTGATGAAGAAGTATGGGCCTGATTGGGTTAGCTTGAAGACTGTGTGACCGTCTGAGAACTTTGCATATGGTGAGTTTGTGTTGCAGCTTGCATAGTCTTCGCTCTTCACTTGTAGCACTGAGTCTTGCCCCGATTGGTAGTTGAAAACTGAATATTAAAGGACAAAAAACAAGAAGAAGCAAAAGAATTATTATGAAAAGAAATTTCAATTTTAGTCCATGTTTTCCTATGCAATTAGTAGAGGAAGAGTTTGAGGTTACATCACTGTTGAAATCAACCGCTAAAACTATTGGAAGAGAAGGACTAGTTTTACACTACCTTAACTTTTTTTACTTACATCAATTAACACTAGATTCGCATCAATTACTTACTACTGATATAAAACTAGGGCTTTTCCTATTAGAATACCTACATATTTTCCATTATATTATAGCAAGAATTAATAATAGTTTTAATTATTAATCAAAATTATAAAATTGATTATATATATATAGTGAAACACCTAAGTTTGGGCTACACTTGAAAGGCTTCTTATGCTATTTACAATTGAAAGTCTTGCAGAGTACTACAACTAACACATAAACATAGTATGATTTTGATATTATATATTTTATACACATTTAAATATTTAAAAGTATGATTTAATAGTATCTGTGAATAGATTAGTATGTATAGATATCTCTATTATCGATTATACATTTGAAATGTATGTAACAAAAGTATGAATTCTATTAGTCACCTAGAGTCTCAGAAGAATTTGAAATTTTTAAAATTGAAGAATATATAAGAGGAAGAAGAAGAAGTCACCTAGAGAGTCTCCGATTTGAAAACGGCTCTTTTCAGCCCATGCATTGAAAGGATTGAAATTGGAATCACTTGGAACACTCCAACCCTTTTGGCCTCCAACTATGAAATCATAGGCATCAGCACCCTTATGCACCAAAAGTAGCACACACAACAACCCTAATGAATGAACTGCTTTATTAGCCATTGATGATCAAAGATGATAAAAAACTAATGGGTAGGTGTTATTATTGCAATAACAACTCAAAATTGCTACTACTAATGTTTTGGATGCCAGAGATGGATGACAAAAATCTGAACCATTATCAAGGCTTATATAGATGTGAGTTGCATGGAAAATTTACAAACTGTGCGTGGAAGGGAAGCTTTAATTTTTGCAACTTTTTATTATTCTCCCCACACATTGGGTTTACTTTGATTCTGGTGCAAAGCATAAGTTCACTTTTATTTTTCTATACTCTAACATATAATAATAATATTAGCTCTTTTTTAATGAATCTTTGATATAGCTTGATATGTGGGTTTGTATGTGCTTTGCTTCACTGTCATTGAGAATGAATATTCATGTCTTGTGAAATGAGGCTAATGCTAGCTAAGCCTAACATATGTTTTATACTAACTATTTCAATAATAAATCTAAAAATTAAAGTAACTATTTTTATTATTGTTGATATATAATACTATATAGTTAAATGTTTATGTAAAATATTTGGTATACAAAACAATCTCCCCCCAAAAAAATTGAACATCGAAATTCTAAAAATAATACATCTAAAATATCCTAAAATTAAAAATTTTACACATTTAACATTAAAAGTTACACATTCAAAATTCAGTTGTTGACATTTTGGATATCTTATATTTTTAAATTTTAGGATTTTAAATACTTAGAATTTAGATGTATAAAGTTTTATTAACAATGTTTTAAGTCGGCAATGCATGATTAATGACGTGTCTGCATTCAATTGGTGCCTGGTCTATGTAGTGATATATAGTAGATTATTGTCTTGAATTGGTAAAATGTTTTACGCAAGTGTTTCACAATAGGTACCCTTTATATTTCATAAATTAGAAAAAATAATATGCGAATATTTATAGCTTTTAAAAGTTAATTAGAGTCTTAGATGTACTCTTAAAAGAACTTAACAAATAGGTTTCTAAATTGAAATTGTATCCATTAAAATTAACAAGTTTAATATAATTTTTATTAATAAATATTTAAGTTTACTCTTGTATTGATGTCTATATATAATCTTTTAAATTTTAAAAAAATATTTTATCAAATATAATTATTAAGCAATCTAGTCAAAGATATCCTATTATGTAATAATTTTTTAGCTATCATCTTTAAATAAACACATCTTTATCTGAATATGTATACTATTTTTTTTTTTTTTATATCTGGCATTACTTTTCTAAGTAGCTAGCTAGTTTTGGAGAACTATTCTAAAATAAAATATACGTTCACAACCAAACTCCAAGAATAAAATATTATAAGAAAAAAATTAATTTGAATAAACATTTGTATGAATAAAATATTATGGGAGGAAGGGACAAAGGTACATATGAATTATTACACGGTGAATAAAAATACATATGAATTTTTTAATGACTCAAATATACATATGAAATATTATATTCATGTTCTATCGTTGAACAAAAGTACACATGAATTTTTGCTCATTAAAAAATTCGAGGTTTGAAGGATGCACTAGAGATGAACCAATCGAAGAGGATGCATAAACAAAGGAGAGAGATGGCGAGAGCAGAAAGAGAGAGAAACAGTGCAAGAAGGTGAAAACAAGAGTTCGATTAAAGTAAAAGAGATTAAATTGAATGGGAAGAAGAACGAAGACAAAAAATGAAAGGGAAGCTGATGAAGAAGACGAACAAGACAACCAATTTGAGCCAGTAATTCTCGTCCAGTGAGGAAGAATTCAGCAATATTGTGGTTGAAGCCAATAAAACCTGGGGCATGGCTAACAGAATCGGGCTCGTGTCTAAAGCAGAAAAGAAACTCAATAAATGTTTCAGAGATGAAGAAGAGCAAGAGAACAAATTGGAGGAGTAAAGCGGCAACAGCACAGAGATAAAGAAAAGGGGCAGAAAGAAGAAGGGGCACAGGGTGCTAGGAGGTAAGTTCAGACCTTTGACATGATTCTCTTGTGGAATTGTAGGGGGTTAAGGGTTATGGAAAAAGAAATACGATTAAGGAGATGGTAGGCAAATGTAGAATCATATTTCTAGGATTGGTGGAAACAAAAATAGCAAAACCTAAGGAGTATGAGGTTAAAAGAATTTGGGGGAATGTAGCATACCAGTGGGACAATATTGGCGCTGACAATAGAAGCAGTGGCATTTTGTGTGTGTGGCACAAATCATTCCTGCAAGCACAAAATATCTCCCAAGGAAATAGGTGGATTATATATAATTGAAGGCTTGCTCAGTGAGGTAAATGAAAGGGTGTTAGTGGGGTAATATATGCACCAAACTCAGTTAGTGGGAGATGAGGAGTGTGGGAGGAAACTTTGGAAGTAAAATAAAGAGTAGGCGGTTATTCTATTTGAAGACTTCAATGAAGTTACCAGCCATGGTGATAGGAGTTCAAGAATCATTAATAATAGGGGAATGAAGGATCTAAGGAATTGGATTCAAGACATGGACACATTAGAGCTTCCCTTGTGTAGCAGAAAATACACATGGAGAAGCGGGATATGTGTGAGCCTGTTAGATAGATTCTGCGTGGATCCACATTGGCTGCAAGTTTTCCCAGGAATTTCGGTTATAGGTGTGAACTGTTCAAAATCAGACTATATTCATATCGTAATGGGAATGAAGGAGAAGGAATGGGGGTCTAAACCATTCAGGGTACTAGACGTATGGTTTACTCATCCAAAATTTCAGAAGATGCTTAGAGAGGAGTGGAACAAAGTAGAAGGCAGATCAGTACTAGACAAGATGAAAAACATGAAGCCTCTACTAAAGGAATGGAATAAAAGCAAGTTCGGAAACACTGAGGACATAATTAATCAAGTTGAGTCAGAAATCGCAGCCACGGAGATATATCTTGACAACATGGTGAATGTAGAGGAGAATGGGAGCAGAAGAAGTGCATTGAAGAGTTTAGCAGAACTATGGTACAAAAGAACAACAGAGTATTGGAAGCAACACTCCAGAGATAGGTTCATAAAGGATGTTGATAAGAACACTAAGTACTTCCATGTAACCTTATCAATCAGACAGCGCAAGAGCCGGATCGAAGAAATTAAAGTTGGAGATAGGATGGTTAAAGGCCTGAGGCGAATCAAGAATCATGCCCGAAACTACTTTAAAAACTTGTACTCAAGAAAGCCAAAACCGAATGTGGATTTCATTAAAGGATTAGTGAAAAAGATCTCACAAGAAGATGCAGAAAAAAAATTGAAGTTGTCCCTTCCTATGAAGAGGTCAAGATGGTGGTCTGGTCATGTGAATCCACAAGAGCACCGGGGTCGGACGGGCACAACTTTGATTTCATTAAGAAGACTTGGGACACAATTGGTGATGGGTTTACTAGCATGGTAAGGGGTTTCTTCATATCTTGCAGCATGCCTAAAGAAGCAAATGTAACTTGGGTCACTTTGGTAACAAAACCTGGTGGTGGTAAAGAAATTCAAGACCTACGACCAATAAGTATGGTAAGCAGTGTGTATAAGGTAATTTCCAAGATTATGGTAGCAAGATTGAGACTGCTAATGGGCAAATTGGTTAGAGAGACACAATCTGCTTTTGTGCACAGCCGGCAAGTTCTTGATGGAGCACTAATAGCTTGTGAAACTGTGAATTGGCTTAAGAAGAAAAAGAAGATGGGAGTAATCGTCAAACTAGACTTTAGAAAGGCCTTTGACTCTGTCAGTTGGAGCTTTGTGCAGCTAGTCCTAGAGAGAATGGGTTTTGGTCCAAAGTGGAGAGTGTGGATAAAGGAAATGATCATGACAACATCTATGGCAGTGAGTGTAAATGGAGCCGCTACCAAACCATTCAACATAGAGAGGGGCCTTAGACAAAGGGATCCAATATCCCCGTTCTTGTTTGTGCTGGTGGCAGACATGCTAGATAAGATGATTAAGAAAGTAGAAGAGCCTCGAATTGTGGAAGGGATTGAGGTCGGAAACCGAGGTGTAAGCCTCTCACACCTTCAGTTTGCCAATAACATGGTCCTTTTCTGCCCGCCGCAACCAAAGATTCTGAGAAATTTTTTAAGGATCCTGAGGCGTTTTAGTGTCATGTCTGGTCTAGTGATTATTTACAGAAAGTCCCTTATCATCCCAGTTAATTGTCGGCCGGAGCTTGTATTCAGATTGAGAAGAGCAGCCGATTGTTGTATTAGAGCCCTCCCAATAAAGTACCTTGGTATCCCACTTGGTGCGAATACAAGAAAAATTGAAACTTGGAACCCGGTCATAGAGAAGATTGAAAAGAAGCTATCCTCATGGAAGGCAAATTTGCTGTCAAAGGCGGGAAGATTAGTAATCATAAAATCGGTAATTAATAGTCTCCCACTGTACTATTTGGGGCTGTTCAGGATGCCGAAAATGGTGGATAAGAAGATTATTAGCCTACAGACAAAATTCTTTTGGGTTGCCAGTGAAACAAACGGGGACTGCCAACAATAAAATGGAGTATAATTCAGAAGCCTAAATCCCATGGTGGTCTAGGGGTGGGGATTTAGCATTAAAGAACACTTCGATGTTGTTCAAGTGGTGGTGGCGGTTTTCTGATGAAAGTGGCACATTATGGAAGAAAGTGGTTGAATCTTGCTATGGTGTCGATAGAAACACACCGATGGTGAACCATGGTAGGGTAAATGGGTCGGGACCTTGGAAAGATATAGTAAATCTTCCCAACGAGAATAACATATACAAAGAGATAATCAATGAAGGATGGTGCCGCTGTCTCGAGGATGGAAAGTCGATCAAGTTCTAGGAAGAAAGGTGGTGGGTGACCGAAAGTTGGGTGAAAGATTCCCAAAGCTGTTTAGAAACTCGCTTCAAAAAAATTGTGTTATTGATGAGTGTGAGTACAAATTGGGTCACAACAAATTGGGTTTGGGACTTAAAGTGGAGAAGTGACTTCTTCGAGTATGAATGGGCAAACCTAGAGGACTTACAATATATACTTGCATCTGTTTCATTATTTGCAGGATTCAAGGACAGCATGGTGTGGAGCTCTAATCCGGATGGGCGTTATTCTGCTAAATCCTTTGTTGACGAGGTTACAAGCCGAAAACTTGGATTACCACAAGAGAAGCACATTTATGACAAGCTATGGGACGACAACATACCTCCAAGATATGGGCTGCATACTTGATTCATACTAAACAGTGGCCTATCCACAAAAGATAAGCTCTTAAGAAGAAATATCATTCAGCCAGGCGAGAAAACCTGCATTCTATGCGGTGCTACGACAGAAACAGTAACGCATTTGTTCTTAAACTGCATATTTGCTTCAAAGTTGTGGTGCATGAGCTTATGTTGGGGTAGGGTAGCTTGGGCTGGACCTGGCAATGCAAAACTCTGGTTTGAGGGATGGATGGAGCAAAATGTTGTCAGCTCAAAAAATTTCTAATGGCACCATATGCTATTTGCAATTTTCTGGGTTATTTCGAGTGCTATAAATTTGAAAACTTTTGAAAATCAGGAATTAAGCGCCAGTAGCTGCTGGGAAATAATAAAAAGACTAGTGAATCAATGGCATAGGAAGAAAAAACAAAAGAACAATGCCGAGTTATTGCAGGGACAACATAGAATACAAAAGAGATGGATATGATGGGTTTGTGTTTTATATTACGCTGAAAAAAAGGCTTTATTATGGGGGGATACTTGACAAATCAGTTTGATATTATCTGTTGTATGAGAGGGAGTGTGCTGCTAATAGAATCAGGAGATGATGTGTTGTTGATGGGTATTGAAGAATCATTGCAATTCCTTTTGAAAGAGGCAAATTTGACAAAAGAACAAGTGCTGATGATTAGTGACAGCAAGGACATTGTGGGTTGGCTGAAAGGCAACAAAACAAAATCTTGAAGTAGAAGATTTGTGAGGAACAAAGCTGTGAACCTCGCCTCACTATTTGAAGATCTTGATATAGAGTTTGCAACTAAACAGACATTATTTATGGGAGTAAATGGCTAGCAAGGAAAATGATTCCTGGTGTAGATGGTTCATATAGCTAGCATGAAGAGGTATATAATGTGCTGATAGGAGGCCGAAGACAATTGGTGGTCAAGTGGAAATTAGAGATAGGACCAGATTTTAATTATACTGTAATTTAGTTTTTTGTAATTTGGTGTTGTGTTTATGCTGTAATGTTGTATTTTGGGTTCGGTAGATATTGGGTTTGTATTTGTTAAGATTTTATTCATCATTTATTATCTCTTGATGGCAATGCTGAAGGAAGATCATAAATGTTTGAATGCTCTCCTTTAATCAGGATAAAGACTTTCTAAACAATCTAAAAAAAGGTAGAGAGGTGGACTGTTTTGGTAGAGAGGTGGATTGTTTTGAAAGGGAGGATAAAGGAAAATGCATTTAAATGTGCCTTGAATGTCTTTACAATTTGTTGGATATATGAATGGCAAGAAAGAAATGAGAATAGCAGGAGTAGAGTTGTGAAACCGTGGATTGTCTATTTTATTAAATTTTTGTTTTTAATTGAGTATTAGATTCTGTTACTGCACTCACTTTTCATTAGGAGCTTTGTGAGTTGAATTGGTCGACAAAAAATTTAGCCATTTATTGACAATTTATTTTTTTTGTTAAGTTTAATTTATTGGTTTTTTAAAACTTATTATTTTGTAATTTAATTACCATATAAATAATTGCGAAAGAATTTATGTCATGTAAGTATGAAATTTTTTGGTATGTGTATAATGTTTAAAAATAAAAATAAATAAAAAATAAAAAAATTTTATTAGGGTAAAGCTTACTCTACAGTCACGGTTTTAAACGAATGTGACTATAAATTAGACTATGGTCACAGTTATACTCACCGTAATATCAGTGTGACTATATCTTAGTCAAAGTGACCATCGATTTATAGTCTCAATTTTCACTAACCATGGTCACGATTTTTAAACGTGGCCTAAAATCTGAAATGTTATTTGTATTTAATTCAATAGCAATTTATAAATAAAAACAAAAATTAAAATAAAAATATTATGACTAACTATGACTAATAAACTATAGGTATTAAACTTTTCACTTATAATTTTTTCCCTACTCCTAGTACGTTGCAAATTTAAACGCCTTTTCAAAGTTTGATGTTAGCTAATAAGCTAATGCTTATATAAGACATAATTTAAATTTCAATACTTACTTAATCAAACTATTAAACTCATCATCACTACTAAATGAATTCAAGTTAGTTTATAGTATTATTAAATAAGAGAGGATACAGTGATGACTGGTGTATTGATGTTATAATTAAGGTCAAATTAACTCTTTCTTATAACTTTTCATTAAGAATGCACATTATTTTATGTAAAAGATACACGAAAACTAGAAGATTTTGCAAAATCTTAACTAGTTATTTATTTATTTTTTTTTTTTTGACTATTCTCAAATGGTTAAAAATTAACTTTCATTACATGTTGGCAATTATAAGAAACAACACTAATTTTACTTAATATATTAAAAAATAATTTTTGCTTAATTTTTTTGGCATAATAAATTTCATAGTCACTATAAACAATAATACAACAACATAAAATATATACAACAAAAAAATGGAGAGAAAAAACAAAAAACAAATTAATTTGTAGAAATAATTTACGCATAAAACGGTAATTACTGGTATATGTGAGGTTGGGAGTTGCCTTTTACAGGATATTAGGACTTTCCTCTCTCTCTTTGTAACACCATCATACACCATTCTTAACCTCCCAACACAACAAATTCTAAATAAACCATGAAAATTACTTAAAATAAAATTTAACTTTCCTTGTGGTTTTAGACATTGGTCTTTCCCTGTGAGCCTTGGTTGTATACCCTTTGATTTCATCACCAGAGATTTTGTTTCTGGGTTTCAGTAATAATAATAATAATTTCAAAGGGGTTCAGCTCCTGGTGCTGCTTGAAAACTTGATTATTATTTTTTTGTTCTCTTTCACTTAACGTGTAATTATTATTCTTGAGGATTTTCTTTTTTCTTGTTTGGAATGTGGAGAGATCCTGGAGTTCCTGCCGACTCTTTCTATGAAGTCCGCCCTGAATGCACCGATGTTCCCAAATCTCGATTTAGAATCAAGGTTTACTTTCTTTTACATGTTACACATAAAACTTTCATGTGTCTCTACCTAATTAACCGTTTAAAACTTTTACAATAAATAGTTGTTTGACATATATATATCGTAGTTTCTATATGCAAAAAGACGTCATTACATTTAATCTTTATCGTGGTTTCTATATCCCCAATCACCAATTTATTTCTTCAAAAGACAAAAAATAATTAAGAACAAAAGACACCTAATAATATTTTAAGAGGATAGATACATGGTTAGAATAAAAAAGAGTGTAGCTTTATCTATGATCAAACAGAATTACTGGCTAAAAGAGGTTAAGATAGCAACTAAAAGATTATAATTCAAATTGGTAAAGAGTGCAAAACCCTTTAGGTATTGGCAAATGGCAATGGAGAGAGAGAGCAGAGAGGGGAGGAAAAACGAATGAAAATGTTGGGTGTTTACACTGGAGGAGGCTGATTTAGGGACTATTTTGATTTTGCCTTCCAATTTTAGGAATTAAAGAAAGAGTTTAATTTTGATATAATGTAAAATTTTACTCAATCATATAATCGAATTTATCAATGTACATAACTTTAGAACGAAAAATACTGATTAGTAGCTAATGGTAGCTAAATGTCAAATTTTAATAGAATTTTAAATTTTATTAATATCAAATTATTAATTTTAGGTATTGAAAAATTTATATTAATAATGTATATAATTTAATTAATTATTTATTTAAACCGATTAGACCATAATAGAATCACGATTGAACTATTAAACTTCAATCCATTTTTTTATCGAGACATTAAGCGGTCTGGTTTCCAGAATCTAGAGTTTTTAAGCTCCAGAATTTTCAATTTATATTGATTGATTTCCAATATTTCAACTATTTTGTTTTTCTAGAGTAATATTTATTTATTGTGTTGTTCAGGCTGGTAAGACTCTAAGTGAAAGAAAGTGGAGGGCAGCATTTTCTCCAGAAGGATATTTGGATATTGGAAAGACTCTAAGCCGAATTCAGCGTGGAGTAATCACTAATTATTTTCTTATGCTTCAAATATAATAATAGTGTTGAAAAGCTTATTATATATAAAACCTTATCTAAAACCTTAGCTTCAAACATGTTGGGAATCCTTATACAGTTTATTGAATTTTAAAATTTATTATTAGGGAATCCATCCATCAATTAGAGGAGAAGTTTGGGAATTTCTACTTGGTTGTTATGATCCCAGAAGCGGCATTGAGGAAAGAGATGAGATAAGAGAACGCAGAAGGTAATAAGATTCTCATCATTACCGTAAATTTTTTGTATTTTGTTTAATTAATTCGGATAAAAGGGCTATAATTCAATTCATCGGTGTGATAATTAATTAACCTCAATTAACCTCATCATGAGAAAAGAATATAACGTGGTGCACTTTTATCAATCTCAATTACGCAATTTGTATAATTGAGATGCATGTGAACAATCCAATCCAATAGACTAATTTGGACCTTAACTTAATATATTCACAATCAAATCAAACTCAAATCTATAATAAAATAAAGAAGATTCACAGTTATAAAATTGGGGCTACATGCATTTATTTGTATACTTGATATGTGATTATGTACTTAGGCCAAATTTTTAGTATTTATGTAAGATTATTTTTGTTAAAAGAATCATGTGATGGTAATTTGTTGCATTATCACTTGAAGGGATCAATATGCTAAATGGAAGGAAGTATGCCAAGCACTATTTCCTTTGGTAGGAAGTGGGAGATTTATTACAGCACCTGTAATTACTGAAGATGGACAACCAATTCATGATCCATTGGTTTTATTGGAAAATAATCCAGAGAGTGGAGTAATTGTACCTGCTCCAGATATGCTCAATGCTAAACCTTCTTGCACAGCTGAAAGGGTCACAGACAAGAGAATCATTCAATGGATGCTAACCCTCCATCAAATAGGTTAGTCACTATTAGCCATGGTTTTCAGAATTGGGCCTCCAGGCCTGGTTAAATTTGATCGACTCAATTCAAAATCAGCCATCAGACCAATTTCGTTTAGGGTAAAAATTGGTTTCACTGAATGGTTTAGGATAAATTAGTTAAACTGGTCCGACTTTTTTTTAAATATTAAACCAATTTGAAATTTAATAGAAAAATATATTATTTTATCATATTTCATTTAACTCAATTGAATTTCTCATTTCATTGATTGATTCATTTGATTTTTATAACTTTGCTATTATACATAGTGATTTATTTGTAACTAATTATAATATTATGTATATATTTATTTACTTATTTTAAACCATAACATTGTATGGGATATATGATGAATTTATTGTCTTTGACTACTTAAAATTGAACTTCCTTGGAAATTGATAAAATGCATGTTGTAAAAATGTTCCATCATTATTGTTTATTTAAAGTTAATGTTACCTCATATAAAATGTTGAATCTCGTCACTGTTATATTGATATCACAATATTTTGTTTTTTAGGTCTTGATGTGCTTCGTACTGATAGAACACTGGTTTTTTATGAGAAGAAAGAGAACTTGTCCAAACTGTGGGATATTCTTGCCGTCTATGCATGGATAGATACTGATGTTGGCTATTGTCAAGGTATACCTCTAAATAACTTATCTACTTTAATGATAATTATCTTACTTTACTTTTAAAGTGTTCCTGCTCAAACAAAATTGTTTAGTAGCTCAAAAATTTAAAAAATTTTACTCCTAGCTTTCGAAAGGTTGTTGAACTGAGCTTTTAAAATCTACTCTCATAAAGCTACAATATTGTCACTTGATAAAACAATTTAAAATTGACTATAAATAAATAGGAGCAGATATGAAAATAAGTTAGATTACAATCTAAACTCTGGAAGCATATTTCTAACCTGTAAGATTTTATATTTTATCTGAGCTAGCATGTTTAAAAAATTTTATCTAACTTAAAATATGTTTAAAAGTCTATAAAAAAAAAATAAATTAACAACAAAAATTTAATAAAAATGATAACAATTATAATTACAAATCAATAAAATTTCACAATATAGAAAAAATTATATGTAACTACCTTTATAAATATATTTATTTAGTAATAATAAATATTAATGATTTTTTTATGGTGGTTAAAGATAAAAAAAAATAGATTTACTCAAAGATTATATGACTCCTTTTTCAAAATTTTAAAAAACTTTATATTTTTTAAAAGGTAATGCTATTTAAACAAGTGATTTTGGCCAACCAAGTTTAACCAAGTGATTTATTTCTATGCTAAATAGAATATTATTTCGGTGTCAAATAGTATTAAAAATTACACCTAAATAAAGTTTTATTCGACATCGAAATAGTTTTTTATTTAGCATAGAAATAAATGACTTGGTTAAACTTAGTTGGCCAAAACCACTTATTCACATAGAATTATTGTATTTTAAATATAAAAAATTACTATAAAGTAATGTATATAAATAGGTTGGTCTGTTAGTTTTTATAAACTTTACAAAAAGTTTAATTCTGACCTCTTTAAATAAAAATGCTTTTATAAAAGCCAGAATCTTATTTATTTATCAAATAAGCATGATCTGTGTTAGGCCTAATTAGGCCCGGCCATAGGCTCTTCTAGGCCGTCTGACCTGTTTCCATCCCTAATAGGAGTCACACATATAATGTTTGGTAAATGCATTTAATACATGCTCTCAAAATATAAAATTACTATAATCGACCTTTTATTAATATGACTTGTATTAATATAAACTTGAATTTAATTAATCGATATGGTACAATTGATTTTTATTAAAATATAAGGTTAATTAATCATTTTGCTTTTTGAGAAGCTAGAATCAACTCTGAAAAATTATTATTGTTGGTTCTCAAAAGCATCCCTTACTCTCAAAAGTTAAAAGCAAAAACTCCTCAATTTTGTAAGTTACCATACACAAAATGATGGCTCATAATTTTTTAAAGCAGGAGCACTTGACCATAAAGATTTATCAAATCCACCTAATTAACCTTATATGTTAATAAAAAAAATCAAAGCCATATTACCAAAAGATTAATTCTAGTAATTTTATACCTTGAGAACAACTGTAAAATATATTTATCAAACTATATACGTATAGCTCATGCTTATTAAGAGTCTATTTTGAACTATTTTATCAAACAATCTTAATGTGATTTTTTGGAAGATGTTTTTTTTAGAATCACAACGATACAAAATCGAACCTTTTATTATTCTCTTGTTGAATTAGGTTAATTATTTTAATGAGTAACAATAAAAAATAACCATGAAAGATTTACAAATTAAAAAAAAAACTCATAATAGATTCAATGACAAAATTACTTATAAAATATTTAAAATTACGATAAAAATAACAAAACATTGTATAACAAGTAAGCATTTTCTGAATTTAACATTGTAACTTTTTGTAGGAATGAGTGATCTATGCTCCCCTATGATAATGCTTCTTAGTGACGAAGCTGATGCATTTTGGTGCTTTGAGCGTCTAATGCGTAGACTGGTAAACTATAATTTATTTATTATTGAATTTGTTCTAGACAATATTTAACCTGAAATAGTTACCTGACAAATATGATATGAGTATATTTAGCATGAAATAGTTATTTGACAAATATGATATGAGTATATTTTATATAATGAAATACTATGATATATTTAATATATTTTGTTATAATAAGAACTTAATCATAATTTTATATCATAATTTGATATCGTGAAGGACTTAATTTAAAAGAAATAGAAACTAAATTAAAAATTTAATAAAATTATAGGAATTAACACATTAATTTAATCTTTGAAAGATAGGATTCAACACGTTGAAAGATTGTTTGTTATAGACTTCGTGTAATAAGCTGTTTTTCTCTTCTTCTTTTTTTATTGTAAAATATTATATTTCTCCATTTCTAATCTTATGATTTGTTTAAATTGTTTAGAGAGGAAACTTTAGATGCACTGATAGCTCAGTTGGGGTGGAGGCTCAACTAACCAATCTTGCAGAGATTACTCAAATAATTGACCCTAAACTTCATCAACATATAGGTAATTCCTTCCATCTTTAATTTCTTTTTGTACTTTCATTTTGTCGGTTAAAGAAAAATAAGAAACAAGAAATAAAAAATAGATTTTATTATTTTTTCTCTGAGATTTTTATTTTACAAAATGTTTTATTCTTTTTTCAATTATTATTTTTTACCAAGTTCATTGATGAACAGAGCATCTTGGTGGTGGTGATTATCTCTTCGCTTTCCGAATGCTAATGGTTCTATTTCGTCGAGAATTTTCCTTTTGCGACTCCTTGTACCTCTGGGAGGTTTGTTTTGTGTGTTCTTGATAATGATATATGAATGAATTGGCATGGTTGGAAATTGATTGTTACAACTAATTAAACAGATGATGTGGGCTCTAGAGTATGATCCAAACTTGTTCTGGGTGTATGAAGAGGCAGAAGCAGAAAAGTCAGAGGAAGCAAAACTAAGATTAAAGTCAATGCGTCATTATGGGAAGTATGAGAGAGAGTATATGAAGAATGGAGCAAAAGATGCCCATCCTCCACTTCCCATTTCTATTTTCCTTGTTGCGAGTGTTTTGAAAGAAAAAAGCTCTGTACTACTCCAGCAAGCAAAGGGTTTGGATGATGTTGTCAAGGTTAGTCATTCTAACGGAACACTTAACACTTAATCATGTTTGTTCTGTTATCAACTCCTTTGCCTAATTTTTGGTTTCATTCTTCTTAGATATTGAATGATGTAAATGGAAATCTTGACGCAAAAAAGGCATGTATTGCGGCACTTAAACTTCACAAGAAATATTTGAAAAAGGTA
>JASCZI010212642.1:0-18728 GCA_036250425.1 Stylosanthes scabra
GGTTGAGGTAATGCTTACTTAATGATAACAAGCGTTTGATGATTGTCGGTGTGGCACATAATCATCATAGACCTATGATGCATATACACTACTAACACGAATACGGAACACGACACGACACGCGATACGCCGACACATCAATCTCAATTTTTCATATGATACGAGAACATGGCATATAAAAAATATAATAATGTATTTTTAATAAAATTATAATAATATCTTGACATTTTATCTATATTAAAATTTAAATTATTATTTTAAAATATTTTTAATATTTTTTTAATTATATAAAATATTTAAGATAATTTTTAGTTTTAAGAAATAGTAATATGTACTACTTCTAAATTCATTTTAAGGAAATAAGTTAATAATAAAGTTAGACACACGAACACGTGATAATATTTTGGAGTGTCAAGTGTATTTAAATAGGTATTTTTTGTTTTTTAAAGACATGAATGAGACACGAAAGACATGCGCATCGGATGAGTGTCAGTGAATGAGTGTCGTGTCTAAAACGTATCCAACACGTGGACACACTAATTTAACGAAGTGCCGTGCTTCATAATGATAAACATAGACACGGACATCCGTACATGATCAGTTGCCCCATTTATTTATTTAATTATTTTATGTTATTAATGGCCACGGTTAATATAGTGGATTCTACTATAATGCAAGTTGATATAGTGGAAGAACTATTTCACTTAATAATTATTCTTAATTTATTCTTACCAGCTCACGTGCTCTCATCCGTTAAAAAAACGAGTTTTTCATTTTACCTCATCTCAAAAATCAGTATTATTCCTTAGTCCAATCCTTTGCAAACAACTTACGCAAATTATTATCAGAAGCCAAGCTCTATATAAGGTGATTCAAATGTTAATAATTAATCATCACAACACACACAAACACAACTAATCATTTCACTTGCAAATTGCAATCAATCATCAAAAGATATGGCTTCACACAAAATTAAGAATGGTGTGAAAGCAAATGAGATATTTGAAGGTCAAGTTCAGTTGTACAAACACATGTTTGCATTCTTAGACTCTCTTTGCCTTAAGTGGTGTGTTGACATGAACATACCAAACATAATCCACAACCATGCTCAACCTATGACTCTTCATGAGTTGGTTTCAAAGTTACAAGTTCCATTAGCTAAGCTTAGTGGTGTGCACCGTTTAATGCGTTATCTTGCACACCTTGGATTCTTTGACATAGTAAGAATTACCCAAGAAGATCATCAAGAAGAAATGGAAGAAGCATATGCTCTGACTTATGTCTCAAAGCTCCTTGTTAGAGGCACTGATCACTGTTTATCTCCAATGGTTGACCTTGTTCTTGACCCAACAGTCTCAACTTCATACCAACAACTTGGGAAATGGATTCATGATCAGGGAAATCAAACACCATTTGCCATGGCATTGGGTACAGGTATGTATGTTTTAAAATTTAATACGGAGAATTTTACACCGTACCACTGAAGCAATTATTTTTTTCAAAAAAAAAAAAAAACGACTTGTTTATTCTACAATAATGTTAAATAATAAACACAAAAGTCTATCAATAATATCATCGAATAATATTAAAAGAACTCAATTTATTTTTACTTACTATTTTAACTTTATTTTTAATTTGATTAATATTGATTGACTAATGGTTGATTATAATATACTTTTTTTTACTTTATGTCATGAAAGTTGACACTGTATAATAATATTTAAATTTTTGTTTTCTATATTTTCGTAACAGATATATGGGACTTTCTTAGCAAAAACCCTGCACATATGAAATACTTCAATGATGCAACTGCTAGTGACTCTCAAATCATAAACTTGGCATTGAGAGATCATGGTGGTATCTTTGAAGGGTTGGAATCAATTGTAGATGTTGCTGGTGGAACTGGAATGGTAGCCAAGTATCTTTCTGAGACATTTCCACATTTGAAATGCATAGTATTTGATCTTCCACAAGTTGTTAAAAATCTTAAAGGAACCAACAATTTGAGTTATATTGGTGGGGATATGTTTCACTCTATCCCCAAGGCTGATGCAGTTCTACTCAAGGTATCTGTATTACTTCATCAAATCTAAGAATAAGTGTGTAAAGATTATTTTAAAAAAAAAAAAACGAAAAGATATATATATATGGTTTTTTTAATTGTTTTCTTTTTTGTTTCAGTGGATTTTACATGATTGGGACGATGATAATTGCATAAAGATATTGAAGAAATGCAAAGAGGCGGTTTCTTCAAGAAACAATAAGAGAGGAAAAATAATTATCATAGATATTGTGATAGATGATTCAAAACAAGATGAGCCTGAAACTACCCAAGCAAAGCTCCAATTGGATTTGGTGGTCACAGCATATTATAATGGAAAAGAAAGAACCAAGCAAGAATGGAAGAAACTCTTCACGGAAGTAGATTGTGAAGACTACAAAATCTCACCTTTAACCGGACATATGTCTCTCATTGAGATATATCCTTGAACACTACTATGTTGTGATACATCTATTAATAATTAAATGAAATGAATAAAGTTGTAATGTCTTCAATAGGTTTAGATATCACATGTCTAAAAAGTTAGAGGAATGTTGGTGTATGTCTTGAATGATTTTAGGTGCTGTTTGTGTACTGAATAAAACTAATATAATGTTTGATGCAAACAACTAAATTGAATATTATTACTGTATGATTTCTGCATCATCTCCCTTGTTAGTTTAATTTGTAGTCATTGAGGAATAATTGCTACTCTTGATTCTATGTTTGTCACTCTTTTGTTTGAGAGAATAGACATTTAATTCAATTGAAAGATCACAGTTGGTTGGACATTCCAATATGATTTTTTTTTTCTTTTATTAGTATTGAAACGGGACAAAAACACCAAAAAAAAAACAAAAGAGGATTACAAACAAATTAATCGGGATAACGAGACCCCTTTATCATCATCAAAAAGGATGTGCTTAACTTTTCTAGGAAGTATATCCCAAAAGTAAGTCTGTATCTAGAGTTAGATTTTTTGGTGTGAGGCAATCAGCACATCTATTGCCTTATCTACATATATTTACAAAAAGTATGCTCCAATCCTTTTTTTTATCCAATTCTATATACTTCTAATAAGGGAGTTAGGATGGTTGGCTAAGTTAGGACTGTTGTTGAGGGTGCTAATTAATGAGTTTGAATCACATTCAATAATCATCTTCTTTATATTCAAAGTATAAGCTATGTTCAAGCCTTGCTCAATTCCCCAAAGTTCAGCCGTATAAGCAAATACAATCACCAATGAAGAAAGAAAATCCAGCAACCCATTTTCCATTTTCATTTCTAATGAGCCCTCCACAGCCTGCTTTTTTGAGGTCATTTGCTCTTGATCCATCTGTGTTAAGTGTTACCCATCCCTGAGGAGGAGGGTTCCACTTTATGTTAAGCTCCCTTGTAGGTTTTAGGATCTCATCTCTTTTTCTCTTTTCGAAAGCTTTACGAATTATACATCCATACGGATGCTCTTTGATAGTTTCGTACGCAACAAGCGATGGAGCTTTGTCTTGACTCTTGAGATGGGGGATGTGCGTGATACTGGCATCTCCTCGCATCCAGTAAAAACAAGTTATGAGGCATGGGTCCCACGAGAACTAAAGGCAGAATTAGTGACGGAGGAATTCGAGTCAGATAACAAGTTCCAAACATTTTGGTTAATATTTTAAAAAAAACTAAACATTTCTTATTTACCAACAAAACCCTAAAGACTAACTTGATCATTCAAATGTCCTACCTATGATGTGTCTCTGATCCCTCCTCCGTCCATTCGATTAATGTCGTTACTCCGCATCATTCTCACCAACCTTTTTTTCCTCTCCACTTCTTCCTTTTTCAAATCATTTTCTCTCTTTTTCTAACTTTTGCTCAAATTACCAAATGATTTCTTAATTGTGCTTCAATCACCTGCTTTGTCTTTTAAATAGTAGTCTCCCACTATTTCATAGTTAGCAAGTGCAAAATTGAGTAAAACAGAGTCCACCTCTATTTCGCAGTAGCTAGGTAGCTATGCAATAACAATGTTAACTGCGCAATCGTAAGCCGCACCTGCAAAATAAAACCTAAATGTGCACCGATTAATTTTTTCCAAAACAATTCAAACAAGCTAAGGAAATATCATATTTTCTTAATTTATATATAAAAAAAGCCGTTAAATTTTATATCTTTTATTTATTTATGGGCCGGTGAGTAGGCGACCGCCTTTTTTGGGGTAGATGACATGCACATGTCTGTGATTAAATCCCATGATAAATAGTCCCAAAAATATATTCCTTAGTATAGTAACTCTTACTTCATAAACAAAACTTGATAGTCATAATTGATTTTTGTTTTCATAATATTTTTATTTTTATTTATAAATGATTATTGAATTAAATACATAATATTTAATATTATAAATATATATATATATATATATTATTTATATGAAATTATAAATATTAAATTAAATTTAATAACTTTTATAGCTACCTATGGTTAGTTAAAAAAAGTAGTAACTTTTCTTCTTGTTGATACATTATTAATCTTAGATACTTACGCACACATATGTATCCCTTTTTGGAGTAGGTGACAACCACATGTCTTGGATAAATCCTTTGATTATATTAAATCCCTTAATATAGTAACTCTTAATTACAATTAATTTTGGACTCTTTCACATAACACATAATGTATTCCTTTTTGGAGTAGGTGACAACCACATCTCTTTGTTCAATCCTTTGATTAAATCCCTTAATATAATAACTCTTACTTCTACTTGTTGATAGATTATTATTCTTGGATTCTTACACACATGTATTCCTTTTTGGAATAGGTGACAACCACATGTATTCGATATATAAATCCTTTGATATAGTTAACTCTTACTTCTACCAGTGTTATTAATCTTAGATTCTTCTGGCATGTTGGCATAGGATGAAATTTTCATCCAGTTTTGTCTCCTAAACTCTCAAATTTTCATGCAATGATGGGATGTACGTACGTAAGCAATGTTATGTAAGCACTCTTGCACCGATGGGCTTCCACGTGCTTGTACTTCTTTTTGTTTGAGAAATGAATTACAATAGGAAAATTATCGCATATTTCAATGTACTTTTTGTCCGTATTTTAAAAAATCAAGTGCCATTTTCATATTTTACTCTGATCGGATACACTGATCCACCCATCTTTGATTATTTTATTGATAGATTGCGCCATGCACACCGGCCTATGCCTGCATGCATTTCAAAATTTGTGTTTCCTAAAGAAGACAGAACAGAGAATGGACAAAAATCACTATAAGAAATTTGTTCAAAAACCTCACTATAGATGTGAAAAACCGTGATCTTGATCTATAGTCAACATTTGTTTAGCAAATATCTTGGTTTCGAATCGTAGCATTTTAAATAGCTGTTTACCATAGCTAAGTAGTCATGGTTTTTTTTAACAAAAGTCACGATTATTCATTCTCTTACAAAGTGAAAAACATGACTTTTGATTTATAGTCACATTTTTAAAACCATAACATTAGACTACTCTATATGATCATGTTTTTTAATAGTGACTATAGACTTTTTTTTCAAAAAATAAAAATAATAGCTATAGTCACATATTATAAATGCGAGATTTGATTTTTTTTAAAAGAATAAAAGTAAATATATTTTTTTCACAATCATCGCATATTATATATAAAAAAAATTAATAAAATACACAAATCTAATATAAATACAACCATGCTAGATAATCAATAAAAATTCAGTCAACATCAGCCAACAACTTAAGTTGAATGTTCTATTTCTTTAGGTTTTGGATGTTCTGTTTTTTAAAAAATATAAAGTTGGCTGAGGTTGCTTTATGTTTTAGACGTTCTACTTTTAATTTTATTGGCTGATTTGTTGGTTAAAAAATTATTGGTTACCTATACTTTTCCATACACATAATTGTATTTTCATATATGTATTACAAATAAATATACTCAACTGGAATATGAATACAAATTTAATTGCTTGGGTCTCTGGCAGGTTAACTATGGTGGAATGTGGTGGCCTGGAAAGGAAGGACCCAATGGCGTAGTATTCCTACTAAATTTTTTATAGAATATTTGGGGGCCATGGCCCCATTGTCTCCACTAAATTCCGGCACTGGAAGGACTAGTGGGGCGCTGACATATGGCAAAAGAGAAGGTAGTGATAGGTTAGACATGGGTACCAAGACATAAGCAAAGGGAAGGTGATTAGTGAGAGTCTATAACGGTGGGGTAGGGTGGTCACCCAAAATAATTGGAGGTGGTCGGGCTTGAATAGTGGGCCACGGTGAGATGGGTAAAGGTGAGCCTTGTTCAGTACGCCCATCTTTTGGTCGACTTGTTGGAGAAGGGTTTCAATGTCATTGAAGTGTTTCTGATGGGAGGAGGAAAATAATTAGGAAAATTATCGCCTATAAATTTAAAAGTAACTAATTTGACTAATTTTTGTATTAAAAATTGCCACCTGTAAATTTGGTATTATTAAAAATTATTAAAATAGGTTAATATTATTTATAAAAATTTTAATTAAATGTTAATAATTATTACCTCTATATTATTATCACAAAAAGTTATTTATAATTACTTCCTCTAAATTTGCTAAATAATTTAAAGGCAGTAATTATAAATAATTATTAAAATAATAAATAATTTTTAATACTAGAAAATTTAGAGATAGTAAGTTTTAATACAAAAATTTAGTGGTAATGAATTAATCCCTTTTAAATTTTAGTTTCATAAGCAATAATTTTAAATTGAAAAATTATAAATAAATAACAAATTCAATGAAAAAATAATTTTACATCTTATCATAACAATGAAATGGTAGTTAGCAGCAACAAAAAAAAATTGGTTATAAATACATGTGTATAATTAAAATTGAGTATAATAGATAATTAGAAAAAAATATTCAAAAAATAATAAATGTGCAATTAATCTAAAAATATATTTGTGTCTTTAAAAGAATATTTGATCATTCTCCTTAAATATTATATAAGTTGATTCTTCTTAACAATTTTTATATAAAAAGAGTGCTTGGTTGTAGACATGATAATCTTATAATTTTCAGAAATAATAATCTTATAATACATTGTTAGAATTTTTATATGATCAAAAAATTCAGAATTCTATTATCTGTTGAAACTTTGTTGTTGTTGTTAATGGTTTAACATAATTAAGAAAAATGACTAGAGGGTGCTCCTAATTATAGGGAAAACTCTGGCGAAATTTCTAAAAAAATGTGTGTATGCTTGTGTTCATTGATTTGTAGGTAGTATATGCCACAATGATTCCTAGGGGTCGCCGGTAATTTCTACAGACATGGATTATTGTAGTTTTTTTTATTTTTAAATTCTGCTTCTGTTATCGGCGGAATTACCGGTGAAAAATTTTGCCGATAGAAATTTGACGAAAATTATTTTTTTAAAAAAATTCACCTTACCGACGGAATTAGGGGGGACGAAATCCGCTAGTAAATTGACCGGAAAAGCAAAACCCGGCGCAAATCTGTTATAGTTACCGGCGGATTTAGGGGGGGAAAATCCGCTAGTAAAGTGGAGGGAAAACTTAAAAGGGCGCCAAAATTACCGGTGGAAAAAATCCGTCTGTAATTCCCCCAGTAATGCCTGTCCGATCTTGTCACCCGAAACATAGTACCGGCGTAAAAATCCGCCGGTAACGTGTTACCGTCGCTAGTTTTACCGGCAGAAAAATTCGCTGGCAATTCCCCCCCTAATCTCAAAAATGGCCAAAATCATGGTAAATTCCGCCAGTAACGGGCGCTTTTTTTATAGTGTACAACAGTATCTTAGGCATAAATGACTGTATATTTATGTTATTTTTCCTTCTTTATTTTGTTGTATCTGTATATATCTTATGACTTTTGGACAAAATATTATATATGCTGAACATTTGTGCCTACTTTTTAGTTTATTGTATGTTATATGTGTGTAAATAAACTTTAAATCCTAAATCATAAATCCTAAAGGGACAAAAAAAAAAGCATTTTTGAACATATTTCGACTCCAGTTGCAACGAGATATATATAAAAAGAAAATTTTAATATATGACGACGGGATAAGTAATGAAGATGCATTTTGGTAAATATCTTCCACTGGGGGCATATATGTAATTTTTAAATTTTTTATTTATTAAATAAAAAATCCCATTTTCTTATCTAGACAACAAACAAAAAAGAGATTTTCATATTCACCTAAACTTTTGGGAGAAATATTTTCTTGGCATGGTATTAAAGATTCTATGAACAAAAGATTTAGAAAAAGAAAAAGAATATTAACACTAGAAAAAAAAAAAAAAACGCTATGCAAATTTCCTACAAACCTAAAAGAGACTTTTGCGCGAGAATTTTATTAGAAATATAACTTTTCAGGTACCTTTTCTTATCATATCAATTTAAGTTTTTAGTAGAAATTAATTGGTAATGACCATATAAATGCCAAAATCAAAATCACAAACAAAATATAAAATAATTAAAATAACGTCTAATACATTTAATTTTATTTAACTTTTACACAAGGATTTGCCTAATCCAAACTCGTTATTATTCCATTAGTACTATTATTAAGACCTAAGCGAAATATCAACCAAATTCATCGGACAAATTTGGCTACATTATTTGATTCAACCCACCCCTACAACAAGTTTAACAGATGTATTTTATGTGCCTCTTTTTTTCGTTTGAAATTTTGACATAAGTAATTTTATAATACAAACAGTAACTTAAGAAATTTGATAAGCCTCTTCTGGTAACCGCGGCATTGCACGTGCAATGAGTGGCTTTGCTTTTGTGGTATCTTGTTCTGATTCTGAGAGGTCAATGGTTGTCTCATTGGATGGCACACACCATTCAAAACCATGTAGCATCCTAGCAAACAACATAATCGTCATTGAAGAACCAAGCACCATGCCAGGACATGAACGTCGTCCAGTGCCAAATGTGATCAACTTTAAACTTGGCTCATTTAAACTCAAATTCTTAAACCCATCCTGATTTTCTTCTAAATGACGTTCGGGTTTGAACTTAAATGGTTCTTTCCATATTCTTGGATTTTGTCCGATTCCTTGCCGCCTTAGAACAACATGACTACCCTTTGGAATGAAGTAGGTGTTGTTGGCAACAAATGTGTCCTCCATTGAAACATGGGTGGCGTTGATGTCATCAATCGGGTGGAGGCGAAACACTTCTCTTATGCATGCTTTCACATAGTTGAGTTTTGAAATGTCTGATTCTTGTACTTGTCTTTCTTTACCCACTACGCTATCTATTTCTTTCGTCGCCTTTTGGATTATCTCAGGTTGATTTAGCATCTCAGCCAATCCCCATTCAAATGCATTTGATGGATTGTCCACGGTTGCAATCATCATATCCTGAATATATCAATTTTCATTTATTGAGTAATCTAATAAGAAATCGAATTGAAGATTCATGTGTATGCATGTATGATTCAATAGGTTTTCTCACTATTCTTATATTGTTTGAAATTAAAAGCAAAAACTCTTGATTGAAAATTCAAATCTATCGAACATTTTTTCCTAGCCTTAATTATGTAATTTTTTAACATATTTTCACTTAGTTGAATTTGACTCATTTATCTCTTAATTGATATGTAACTTATTCTCCTAACTTGATTATCAACCTTTAATTTATTCATTAAAAAGTTGTAAATCTTATACACATATGTAAAGATAGAGTATAAAATGTTACCATAATTTGAGACTTGATTTCATCAAGAGTCAAAAGGGGATTATGCTTAGCATCTTTCAATGAGATTAGAACATCAAGCAAGTCCTCTTGATGTGTTCTTTTGCCAATCTTCCATTGCTGAATCCTATCTTCGATTAAGGGGTCATGATACTTTGTTATCAACTTAGTGGCCTTCTTCAACTCCTTCTTATGACCATCCAAGTCAAGCTCTCTCAAGCATGGAACGTAATCAGAGATGGAGAATGCAAATAGGTATCTCAAAACGGTGAAAATAGCATCTATATGTTCCACCTCCTCAAATCCAGGTCCTCCATCTTCCCTTCCTTTACCAAAGTGCCTTGCATTGAAAACCAACCTGTTGGAATATAATAATGTAAATATGTGGGAGGAATAGATAGGAAATGTCTCATAAACTGAATAAGTTGAATGAAGAAATAAAGACCAAAGATTAGCTAAATCATAAGCCTCAAATTAAATATGAACAAGGATATCCCTAGCCAACACTTTTTAACTAAGTAAAGTAGTTGTTAACAACTGATCATTAGAAGAAAAAAAAAATCCAAAACTAAACAATAAAAATATCCAAAACTAAAGTACAATACAACAAATATGACAAATAGCAAGCGGCATATTAGTGGCGGTTAAATAAACCGCTGCGGAACGAATAAATAATAGAAATATAGCGATGGTTGAGGTCTGAACCGCCACAAAATATATTTTTATTTATTTAACATTATTTTTAATTTAGATTTCAATTTAGTTAAAAATTATAATAAAAAAAAATTAATTGATAAAATAATACTCACTCAAATCTAATTAATTAAAATGATAATTTCAATTTTTACGGTTAAGAAAATACTTTTTTTTTATAAATAATAGATATAATATAAACCACAATTTAATAAGTCATCTTAATAAAAATATGAATAATTTAATTTAAATCATTCAAAATAATTTACAACTTGCATACTACAAACATCTCTATATATATAATTAGTAGCATTATACGTATTGAATGTTGTTGACTTGGTGGAGTCAGGAGTGGAAGGCATGATGAAGGAGTTTAGACTACTCCTTTGTCGCTGGTTCGAATCTACCATGGAGGAGCGTGGTTCGCGAGTCTGAACAGGAGATTTGTAACCAATAAATAAAAATCACCTTGTTTTCAACCAGTGTCATTTAGCGGCGGTTTTTAAACGGGCGCAAAATACACCGCTACCATATTTTGTGTTTCACGGCCATTGTTCCAGCAGTTGTAAAAAATTGCCGCAAAACTGTTTAGCAACGCCGTTATAATTAAGCAGCGGTGTTTTTTATTAAATATTAAAAATATACATTAAATACCACATACGTTTTTTATTATATGATTTTTTGTTATAATATAAATACCACATAAGATTATATAACGTGATTTTTTTATACGACTACAGGTCCTTATTAATGACAAATTAATTTAAAAAATATACCATGTTTGTATCATTTATACGTATTTAGTTATCTGTACTAAAATAATAATAATAATAATAATAATAATAATAATAATAATATTTAAAATTTAATTGATATAAACAAATATAAATAATGTTTATATTGTTTATTTACGTTTACCTATAATAATAGTGGGATTTTTTAACAAGTTTTTAGTAAAAACAATTAAATAAGTACGTGGTCAGATTTCATTCATTGCTATTATCTGGTTCATGCATTGTCATTCATTGCTATTTTACCATCTCATGTAAGATTTCCATCAATCAATAAAGTACAGCATTTGCAAGTTCACAATACTTTCATTCTTTCGGTTTTAAAATGGTTGAAACCATTTACATATAGGAGTCTATGCGCTACTCGACACGAGACTCTGGTATTTTGTTTTTTTTCTTTTCAACTTTGTCAAAAATTGAGCGAAATAATAATTATAATAATTATGGCTCTATTGATGAATTATATTATTTTCATTTTTATAAAAAGATCATTGAAAAAAATTGTCTATTCTAATGTATCTCTTTTTATTTTTATTTTTTAAAATATATTCATATGATCTCTTGATCGATGTCTCTATATTACAACGATGTAATTATCAAATAAGACCAAAATTATACTACTAAACTGGCAGTTTTTTTGAAAAACAAAAAAGATAATAATAATAATAATAATAATAATAATAATAATAATCCCACCTTCTAATGATGTTCCCTGAGAAATGTCGTGAGACAAACCTCACATCCACAAGGCCACCACCATTCTTATTGCATTGGTTGTAAACATAGCGGACAAGATTGTCAGATTCCTCCATCCTCTTAACTTGTAGCTGTTGAAGTCTTTTTGGAGATACCAATTCATTGGCCATGACTTTCTTCATTTTCTTCCATTGTTCTCCATAGGGCACTAGTATTGTACTCAAGAACCCTCCAGAGACATGTTCGCTTGACCAATTTCTCGGCCTCGATGCGAAAACTGAATCTTGTTTTGTCATTATTTCGCAAGCAATTTCAGGACTAGTGAGTGTAACGACATGAATGTTGCCTAAACGAATGCATGCGATTTCAGTGTTTAGATCATTCATGATGTTATGTATCCATCTAGATGTTGGCCTGTTTGCTAGCATTTCGGGTAGGTTACCAATTATAGGCCATGGTTTTGGTCCCGGAGGGAGTGATCTAGTCTGTTTAGATTTTGAAAGTATTTGGTGTTTGAGGAATTTAAGAAAGCGTGTGCTGAAGCCAACAAGAAGCAAGGGAATGAGACACCAAAATAATGGTAGAGAGCTAATAAGAGCAGATCCCATGGCTTGGAAATGAACTGAATTAAAGATGTGTATGTGATTAGGGTTTAGTTTGATTCATGTGTTTATTGTTTAGTGCATGTTATTCTCTCTCGCTATATATAGATGCAAGATATGATATCACGGGAATGGACTTCAAGTTATTTAATAAGAAAAGATTAAATGAACAAATAAATTTTGAGATATAAGTCAACCATATTTATTATCAAAACCTCCAATCCTGTTTGAATATTGGATCATTTTGTGAACCGGTCAAAGTTCAAATCCAGTCTAAAACCGTTAATCTGGGGGGCTCAATATAGCATGTAGGAGAACTATTTAAATCCCTAAAAGGGAATGATTTACATGCCACGAAGATATTGATATTCAAGTCTGAGAATTAGTTCCATATTTTTTAGAGCAAAAAGAAGTGAGGAGTTTATAAATTGAGAGACTCACTTACTTGACACCTTAATGTTTTGAGTTGGATATGGTGTCTTTTCATCTTGTGTTCTTTCACTTGATTCCTCCCGAAAGTCTTCCTAACGATTTTGCTCATCACGATGGCCCAACAAAAAAGGTGTTAATAATTATATATATATAATTCTATTTGCACACTAAAATCAACCACCATGTACTTATACATGAATACATGTGTAGTTTTATAAAATACACATTAAAAATGATAAAGCTAAACATATATTTATGTATAAATACGTAGTGACTGATTTTAGTAGCTGATTTTAGTGTGCAAATAGCATTACTCTTATATATATAATGTGGTGTTGTATTTATAATTCTAATAACATATTTTTAAGGGGAAAAAATTATTATATATAACATAAAAGCATTGATTGACCACAAAAGTTCGTTGTTATATTATATTTAGGGGTAATTTATATATCTACTTAAATAAAATGACTCATACTATTATCAAATTACACCAAATCAAATAAAAAATAGGATCAATTTACACCAAAATATATCTATATAATCTGTAGAAGGGTACTATCACTCCAAAAAATATGCTCATTAATGTCAGAAACAATTTGAGATTTGTCACCGAATGATAGTTACCGTAGGAATATTGAATCCAACAGTAATTCCCACAATAAATAGCTGCGACAGATATTACCGTCGGATCCATCCGCCGGTAACCCAAGATTATAGTTCAAGCTCGAGCCTCCCTTTCCTTACTTCTCTTACTCAATCAAAACACCCATCTCTTATCTCTCAACCACCAAAATCCCCAAACCCTAACCAACCTCCACTGCGCTGCCACCGTAACCATCGTCGTAGTTCGTAGTTGTTCGTGTATTTGTCGTTCGTCGTTTGTCTCTTGCGCGTCATTCGTCCTTCACTTCTCATCTGCCACTCCTTTTTCTCTGTTCGTTGCTTAATTACCCGTCGCTTACTGGCACCGTCTCTTCGCCACGCCTCCATCTCTACCGAAGCCGTCTTCTCTCACTAGGTAAGGTGCATTCTATCCACCCTCTCTTTATCTCCTTTGCCTTTTTTTTAAAAAAAAAAAAAAAAAAAAACCTAACCCAAAATTCCCCTTTTGATGCAACCACCGTGTCCACCACCGCCGGGGCCGCAACCAGGAGCCACTAGTTGCAGGTTAGTGTGATTTATTTTTTTCTTATTTCCATTTCTAATTTTATTATACTTTATAGTATTTAATTTTTGTTGAAATTATGTTGTTATATTGTTATATGTTATTTTAATTATGTTATATTATTGTAATTATGTATTGAATAGGTGAGGTAAAATTGAAATTGATTTTGGTTAACTAAGTGTAATGTATGTTTGAGATGGAAGGTTTTATTCTTGATTGGGGTTCAAAGTGAAGTGTAAAGTGTTGATGGTTCATGTTGCCGGAAAACTCTTGTGTGGGTTGTTCGTGCATCTCCAAGGTTGGTTACACGTGCCTAATTACTCATAGTTGTATATGTTTAATGTTGTTGAACTTAAATTTCTTAGGTTAGAATTTTAGGATGGAGCTAGGAGAAAGTGATTTATTGACATCTTCTCGATTTTTTATTTATCGTAAAATTGTGGAGTAACAAGGGGATGCATACTAAAATGACTAGGTTATGATGTTTTTCTAATATATATGTTGCTTGTTTTTTATTATGTTCGCAATTGTTTAAATTGCGTAAAATGAAAGTTTTATTGGGTGTGCATGAGTTGAATATTGAGAATTAATTATTGTTTTTCACGTTTAATATAGTTTAAAATATGTGAATATTGGTTGTCGGAGTCCTCTAATTACATAGGGTACTATCATCTGCCAAAATTTCTAACAAAATTCATAATAATAAGTTAACTTGTTGATTAATATTTAGGTTATTTATGTTACAATGATATTTAGTCATCGTCTATATATGAATGTGTGATAGGGATAATGGTCAAGAGGGAGGGAGAATAAAACCCAAGTATTTTGATAGCGTGGATCAATTTAATTTCTTTACGTGGATCAATTTTCTCTTCCCATTTTAACATATGATTCATGGCAAGCTTGCATGAATTTTCTTTCCTTATTTCAACATAATACGTATCAGCGTTGGGATGGTTAGAAAATTAAAGATTTCTAACTCATTAATCCCAAATAGACGGTTCAAAATACAACACTTATATCTATTGAATGGCGGAAGAGGAAATCCTATTAAGAATGTTCATGATGTCACTTAGTCCAAGGTTTTTTTTTTTTTTTAAGTAGGTTGTTAAAAATACTAAGGTTTTGAAAATCGACGAGCAATCAAACCGTTCAAACTAATAGTTCACGATGTTATAAATTTAGTCGGTTCAACTAAAATTTCAACTATAAGAAGTAGAAACCGCTTTTTTTTTTTTTTGACTGAGAAGTAAGAACCCTTTATAAAATTAAAATATAGTTTTTTTTAATAAAAAACACTAAATAAATAAATATTTACAACAAGCAACAAGTTTCATTCCTCCTTTATTATAAACTTGGCCCAAAGACTAAACATATGTAACTCTTAAATGCAACTCTTGGCAGCCACGGGCATGACCCAAGTGGTGAGGAGGCTCCCACTAATAGTTGCACTTGCAAAAGGAGAGGGGTTCGAAACCCCCCATATGCTGAAAGGATGAAACTCTGTGGGTGGGTGAGTGAATGTGTGTGTTGTGATATTTAGGATTAGGGGTTGTTTCATCCATGAAAAAAAATATGCAACTTTTGCAGAGTGGGTGTGTATGAATGACAAAAAGAACATGTAATTCTTACAAGAATTTTTTTGTCAAAACGTTAGACTAGATCCTTCTTTGGGTTATATTTATTTTTAATAAATTTATTAAAACTTAATCCTCTCCATTGATATCTACGAGAAATTATTAGTTGCACCGGGAGCAACTTCTACTTTTTACTCTCTTCAATTAAATAATACTATATGGACATGTCAACATTTAATTAATTTAAATTTTAAAGTTAATAATAATGAAAATTACAATATTAATTACAGCATTATTTAAACAATATGTTTTTTTCTTTCCAACATTTTTCTCTCTCCAATTCTTCATCTCTATTGTAAATATTCCAAAATTTTATGGTTTGTTATAAGAATAAAAATAGAAAAGCACATAAGTCTTGTGTTTTCTTTCATCAATAAATTTTTTATTTCTTTTTATAATTTTTTTTGTACTTTTCTAATTATGTTTTCGTTGTTTCTTGTTATTTCTTAAGAACAAAATGCTAGGGAAAATTTGAAATAGAAAAAAATACACAAAATATGCGTCCAATACTACTATAATTTTATAAAATTTTGTTTTTTTTATATAAAAGAATTTATTTATGATTAATTGACCATAAAAAATGAAATGAAAAAATCACATGCACAAATTTTTTAATATCCAAATTCATCCAAATATTTTTATTTTTTACATGTTCCAATTTTTCTGTGTTATTTGTAAATAATTTTTTGAGATCGTGCTTAATTTTATGTTATATATAAATATTTTTTGTGTTGTGTTTTAAGAATTTTGTGTTATATTTATATGTTTTAATTTGGATGAAATTTAATAAGTAAAATAATTGTACATGTAGTGTTATTAAAAAGAAATAATTATCTAATTAAAATTCATGCATTTAAATATATTTTTAGGTAGCCAATTTAAAATTAATTTTTTGTTAACGTCACAATATATGATCGAGGGTATGTTTACATTTTTTTACACTTAACATATATAAAAATTAAATTTAAAATAAAAACTCATTATTTTTTAAAGAAAAAAAAATAAAGAAGATAAACTTGTTTGCCATTGTTGATGAAAAATACAAAAAAAAAATTATAAAGAGAAGTACAAAAATTCCTTGATGAGAGAAAAAAATAAAACTTTCGTACTTTTTGATTTTTTATTCTTGTAACAAATAATAAAATTTTACAAGCTTGTAGATTACAAGAGAGAAAAAAAAGAGTTGGAAAGAGAAAAAGATTAGAAAGAAAAAACATGTTGCCTAATAAATGCTTTAATTAATATTGTGATTCTTATTATTATTAACTTTAAAATTTAAATTAATTAAATATTAACATATTCATATGGCATTGTTTAATTGGAGAGAGTAAGAAGTAGGAATTGCTCCCATTACCACTAATAATTTCTCGATATCTACCGTCTCCAGGGGAATAATGTTACAAATTAACAGTTTTAACTTTTAATATACAAACAAGCTGGACAATGCAACAGTTTTCGGTTGAATCAGTCCAACCGACCGATTCGATTTACAGAAAATTGAAAAATACAGACAAAATGATGATCCATTTATTTCTTTCATAAAAAAAATTAAAAGTTTTTGTTTATATATTTTTTCTTATATGACATGAAAGTTCTATCAGCCCACTAAAAAATTATGATTTTTTAAGGTTTTTAGTTCTAAAAGTGGCCTTTCTTTTTCTTATCCAAACTTTTTTTATTTTTATAATCCAAAATTGGAAAATTTTAAAAAATGAATAAATAAATAGACTAACTTGTTTCTCTTTTTAATCAATGGGTTGGGGAAGCATGTATGTTTGCCAACTGAAATAGGCCTCCGACCACAATAGACTAACTTGTTTAATCTATTGGATTAATGAACGGTCCGAATTAAAAAGTTTTAGCCCATAAACAAAGTGAGTTTTTTTTCATATTTTATAATACAACAGGGCCTAGCCAAACAAAAGGAAAAATAAAAAACGAAAAGTCCACTATGGTCTATCACTTTTCGGGGTAATAAGGCCCCTAACATATCATTAATCAGGAGATTATCTAATCATGTGGGAGGCTTATCCAATAACACAAACTCATCCTTTCTTGGCCAAGAGAAACAGCTCCACAAACTCACCATTAATCCAAATGTGAAAATTCAGCTTCAACAACAATCCTTCGCATTCCAAGGTCCCAATCCATCCTCGACCCGTGGCGAATAGCAAGGATTAAATGGGACTGGAAACAGATATCAGCCTTTTTCCCAACAAAAACCAATTCCCTGTTTTTTTTTAAAAAAAAAAATTGAAAATTTTCTTTATCAACACTCATCTTAAGTAAGAAAAGCAAGGCATATTAATACCAAAAAAAAAAAAAAGCAAGGCATATTCCAAGCTCTTGCTTCTTAGTTCTTATAATATAACCCTAGCTAGGTCCCTACTCGATCCCTAGTTATCATTAATCAATTAAATGGCAATTGAAGCACATCAAGAAGAGAAATAGCTAGCCAAGTTACATAACATTAACATGCACCTAAACATAGGGGTTTGAAATGGAATATTGCATTATTTTATATTATAATAAAAAGGAAATTGGTAGCTAGAAAGAAACAAAGGCAATGGACTGATGGAGTAGTGGGGCAAAAGGAAACCCGTGAAGCATGATTGTGGATTTTGATGGGTATATGGCGGTGCCCATCACGTACAAACCCCTACTTGCATTGCATTGGTCCCATACCAAAGACAAAACAACATTAATATATGGGTCTCCATTATTAAAAACGAGGAAATCCTTGGTCTTCCTCCTTCACATCTTAATATTTATTCACTTAGCTTTGTTTTTTTCTCAACCAAATTTCATTGGTGCTTCTTCTTTGTTTTCTTTGATGCATTTTCATGAATGATGATCATCACGGATTGGATTAGTTCATTACTTTTTGGAGCATCATGGTATGATTAATATATATATATATATATATATATATATATATATATATATATAT
>JASCZI010212643.1:0-18712 GCA_036250425.1 Stylosanthes scabra
TCCCAGATTATTATGACGTGACTGGGAAAAAGAGGCAAGGATGGTGGTTATGTCCCGCTTGCTCCCAGATCATGTGGTCCAAAGGTTAGCTACCGGACCAGGTCGGATTGGCCCTATAACCGACCTAATGAGCTCATTGGCCATAGGACAGACATGCATCATATGCATTTGTTTGACATTGGTTGTGATTGCTTGTGTGGTAGTAATAGTCATATTTGTATTTGTTAATTGCTTGTATTGAATGTTTGTGTGAATTATATGTGTTTGCCTAGTCTAAGAAGTATATGGTGATGACAGGATATGAATGATGATGCTAGGGTAAGATTTATAATAGGAATAATTCTAAGGAAATGAAGGGAATGTCGAGCATGAATATGATTACATAGATGATTTTCCCCGAGTGAAATTGAGATTTAGAAAGAAAGAGTTGTATGCTACGAAGAGAGGTAATTTTAAAGAAAACCCGAGAGTACGTGTAGGATTGCCTTGGTGATCCTGCTAGCTACTTTATGTAGTTTCGATGCCTTTACCGTACTGAGAATCCAGTGGTTGGGATTCTCACCCGTATTATATTCATGTTTTTTAGATGCAGGTTTCTCATTTGGAAAGCAGGCGAAGTATCTTCTATTCTAAGAGTTTATCAGAGTTCTCCAATGTGTATGTTGAGTCCCAGTGTATGACACGGAGAATTAGGAATGTATATTAGTAGAGTCAATATTAATTGTAATTTGTATTAATTATGTAAATGACCGAAACTTCACAGGTCTATGTACTAAAATGATGGAACCTTTTGTAAAGTAGTATTTTAACATATGAAGTAAAATTTTATGTATCTCAAGTGTATGGCTCTACTTTAATATGAGAATTTTAAGGATGTTTAGTCTTATTTGAAACCCCTATGTTATGTATATGTATGAAAATAAGTAGTGACAACTAATAATGATTAATTATATCCGCGGTATGGTTAATCAGTATTAGGATGTTACAGATTTCAAGCAAGCCAATTTTTTTTTTCTCTAAAAAAATAGCAATGAACTTTTTTGTTTCTGTTTTTTGTCATCACTAAAGTTTGATGATAGGTTTACATTATTCAACAATTAACTATAAAATCTTTAATTAAGTTAACATATACAATAACGATGATTATTCAGAGAGGTTAAATGCAAAATTATGGATTTGACAATCCAAAAAATTTTCTCATGCTAATCTGGCACTTTTTTCTTTGTCGGAATTATAATATGGTGAATGCTATTTAACCCCTTTTAAATTAGAGGATAATTTATCTTCTATGACTTGTTTGATTCTCATTGGTTTAAAAAGGATAAATGATGTAGTTAACTTTAATAATTCATTTTACTATAATTTTACTAACCTAATCTATTAATTATAATTGGACCCCTTATATAATTAATCAATAATTTTACCTAAATTTTATATTGCAATTTTTTATTTTTCATAACCCATAAATTTTATTTTTTCATTTAAAAAATAGAAACATGCGGTTCTTATTATCTTCTTTGCACATAATCTTTATTCTCCTTCAAAACACAAGCCGCCCCGTGCTCTGGAAAATCCTTCTTTTGTTCGTGATACGAAGCTTTCATATGTTAACAGAAACTCTTCGGTGATTTTTAAAAAGAAAAATCATTAATTTCACATTTCATTAATTTGGAACATACCTGCATACAGTTTATAGTGCCTACTAAGGTGAAGAAGAAAAATGAAAAAGAGATGAAGAGTTTTTATGATGAGTGGTTAGAGAATTATGATATGAAGTATTTTATTTTATTTTAATTTATTTTTAAAGTAAAATTTGTAAGTACTCTGAGTACTCTTCATTCTATATATGTAAAGACCTCTTCATTATAGAATTGTCCACGATGTATAAGCAGTTTTGTTTTCGAGAGAATACTTAATGGATTGAAAGGAAGTGAGAGAATTTGGGTTAGCCATAATGAAGAAAAGAAATGAAACATTAATTACAGTTTCACTAATGATGGAAAACAATTAAATAAAGAAGAACCATCACTCATGAACAGACGTAAGTCCACCCATTTTCTTCAAAACATGGCGGTCTTATTTTGAAGGACGATAGAATTGTATTCTTTGAGAAAAAATAACTAACAACAATCACACGTTTTTATTTTTTTTTTTTAATAAAAAAAATTTATGGGTTGTGAAAAAATAAAAAAAATTACAGGTTTATATAAAACTATTTATTAATTACAAAAGAGGTCCAATTGTAATTAATAGGTTGTGTTAGTAAAATTAGAATAAGATAGAGAATTAATAAAATTGACTATACCTTACCACTTTTAAACCAATGAAATTCAAACAATTCATAAAGAATAAATTATCCTGGCACTCACCTTATAATATACATATAACACTTAATTAGTAATTTGATCATGTCACATGCAACCCATAGCCCAAGCAAATGGCTCCCACATGATGGGGTAAATATTGTACAAAAGATTTTGTGGTGATTTTTCCACAGGAATAAACTAATAATCACCCAATAACAAAACAAAGGTTGAATGTATTTTTATTTTCTAACTTTTGCCTTTGTTGAAGAAGCATATTATGATGGGGTAAAAAATAAGAAGATAAAGATGGGTAGGGAATTATTTTAGTTCTTAATGTTTGGATTAATTCCTAATTTTACCTCTATCATTTAAAACTTCTTATATAATTTTATTTTAGACCTATGGTCAAAATTAAAAGTTATATTGTCTAAAATGTCTATATTTATTTACACCTTTCAAATATTATTTATATATTAAAATTCAATCATTAAATTAATTATTAAATATTTATATATAAATATATTATTTAAATTATCTTTAATATATATTTTGAAGTTTAAGTTTTTTTAATATATTTTAAATTTTAACATATATTTTAATTTAAAATATATTTTATACTAATAACTGATTTTGCAACTAAAATTTCACGCACAAATAGCAAAACCATTTACACGTACATAAATAGAGCACAAGTGGCTTGTTCATACTTTATTGGCATTATAGGGTACGTCTAGATGGATATCTCAATCACTCCACTGGTCTGGTCTGGTTACCTAACAATAGTATTGGAACAATTTGGTCATATCATTATTAAAATCTACCCATACATATTATTGAATTATAGATAAAAAGGAGAAACAGAAAAATGAGTGTTTCCACCTTGTTATGTTTGTAACCTTTTTGGAGGAACAAAACAAGAATGAAAAATCCTTGAAACACTTGAGTTTTTGCTAAAATGATGAAGGGCATTTAAAATTTAACTTGCCATGTGTTATTATACTTTTAAAACATGAGGAATGAACCTTAAAAAAATGGAAAAAAAAAAAAAAAAACTTTCAACATAACCAAAAGAAGTTCTGCACATTCACTACATGAGTGAAAACATGGATCCTTTTATGTTTATTTCAAACATATCATGCTCACAACAGTTTTAAGAAAATATTAATTACAATCCATGTAGAATTTTGCTCATGGAGAAGTTGTTAACATGAAACATTTTAAAGTTTAAACATTAGTGGGAATTAAAAAAAAAATACACAAAAAGGTAGCTAAGGAACAAATAAAAAACAATCCAATTGAAATAAGAAATAATTATCCACCAAAAAGAAAGAAATAGGCAAAATATCTTACTACAAATCCTTCTAAACTACATTTTTTTTTATATTTTTCAAAATGAAGAAATATTTTTAACTTCTACAAGATGTACTTTTTGAAACAAGAGGAATGATATCTAAACTCTCCAACAAAGCCAAAAGATGCAATTCAATATTTGGCTTCAAAAACACAAGATTCTAGTTCTACTCCACATATCAATGAGTCTATAAATAAAGGATCATGCTATCCACCAAAGAATTGTTGATAAAGAAATCACCAAAACCACTATAATTAAAAACTAATCAAAGGCACAATGCTAAATCATTCAATTGAATAGGATATAATCCACCAAAATTTAAGGGTGAAAAATAGAGACCCCATATAATCCAAACAAATAAATTAACAATTTATATCAGTCAAGATTGTATCATAACATATCATCATATATGAAATAATCCATATGATATGAACATTAAAAACTTAAAAATCCCCCAAACCTAAGGTCTTTTGATAAAGATAGAAAAAAAAAAACAAAAAAAGTCACCTAAATACATATGAATATAGAAGTCCTATACTGCATATTATAGCCACAAGATAATCAATTCCACACACTTGAGCCGGTTGCTTCTTCCAATTCCATCACCAACTCAACTATCATATGTTCCTGGATACAAACACAAACACAAAAGTTAAATCTTAACAATGAGAACATGCGAGGGCGAAAATTAAGCAACACCGAAGCCGAATAGAAGTTACTCACTTGTAGCCTTATTTACATAAACAAGGGGGGAGATGAATTAAGTTTCTCAGAAGACACTGCCTCCGACGGAAGGCAGGTCATCGAAGCTCCAAAGGTTCATCGGGTTTCCGACATCCTGTGTTGCTTCTACACCAAGAAAGGATTCCAAGGAAGTACCGTTCCAGCTCGCATCAAGATAAGAAGTGTCGAAGAACTTCAGCTGGGATTCGATATCTGCGAGCTCATCAGATAGCGACTTTGCAGAGTCATCCTGAGTGTTGTTAGGCTGCTGCATGTTCTTTGCCTGATTGGCAGCACCCTGCTCCATGGATGATATCTCGGGAGTCTTTGGGCCCTGCTCGCCCCATGAAAGGTCAGAATACTCGAACGAATTGCTCGAGTGTTCCGAAGTGAAATAAGCAGCCACATCATCGGATGCATCCAAAAGTCCGTTCCCGGGGAAAGACTCCATGTTAGCATATTGGTTAACCAGCGGCTTCTGTTCCACCTGATCAATATGACAGTAGAAGTCCCCGAGATCATTACCGAAGTTGAACATTTGGTTGTTTGGTTTCGGCTTAGCAGTGTTCATTTTTTCCTTGGGAATCTGCATTTCCGAACGCGGCTTGAAGCGCTTCGAGGGTGCAGCCTGCACCTCATCAGGGAAGTTCACCTTGGCTTTCTTGCCACGGATCCTCCTTGCTTCAGCATCATAAGCCCTTGCGGCTTCTTCAGCAGTGCTGAATGTCCCAAGCCAGACACGAACACCCTTTCTCGGGTCACGGATCTCAGCAGCCCATTTCCCCCACGGACGCTGACGGATTCCACGATACTGGTTCTTCCTCTTTCTCTTGGCAGACTTCTCAACCTGTCCGCTTGTCTCCACAGATTTCGCGGCAGTAGCTCCTTCAATACAATTCAACGAAATCGTAAATACATGGTGGATCACAATAGACATGCAGCATCATTAAAAAAGTTCGATATGGACATATAAAATCAGCAAATCATTAATAGAAGACCTAATCAGGAGTTACTAGTTATCGAGTTCAATTATAGAAGCGGTTCAATTCGGGGTTCAAATCAAACCAAATTATCAAATTCGCTTTACAACAACGAAAAGGAAATTGCATTTACAAATTATCAAGAAACATGTACAGAAATACCATAAATATGAATATCATTCATCAAATTTCAATCTCAAGAACTAATAAATTGGTCCATCACACCTTATCATGAATGAATTACAATATTCAATTTTATGTCAAGCATGGAACAAGTGAACAACTCATCAATGAACCAAATAGATTATAAAAGTAATATATATCTAGATATCAAGATTCTCCAATATTCAAGCAAATTGGTTCCATTATTACATACAGCAGATAGATCACTTAGAAGCACAATTTTCAAACACAAATTGTATCAAAATCACATGGGTTGAGTTAATGTAAAATCATCAAGAACTAAACATTAAACACTTGAATTTTTCTTTTTAATTAATAAATAAATCAAATATTCTTAATTAGAACCCCTAAATATTCAATATCAAGAACCCTCATGAAAAAAAAAATTGAGGACAAAATTCAGTTTCTGGATGAATAAAAATAATCAACTAAAAATATTTGAGGACAAAATCCAGTTCCAATTGGATCTACTCAATCATGAATCATCCCCAATACTAAAAACCACTGATTAGAGTTTAGACACAGGGAAAAAAAAATCAGAAGAAAAAAAAACTTATACCCCTCTTTTTTTTTTCATCATCCAAAAAAAAGGGGAAAAATCATCATCACTAAAAACATGCAATAAGGCGAAAAAATAAATAAATAAATAAAGTAAAAACCTTTCAAAAGGCTGACAAGATCTAAAAGAAATTGAATAAATTTCTTGTGCAATAGATAATCATCACCATAAACAAAAACCATCCAATCAAAACCACAACCAAACCAGTAAAAAAAAAAAAAAAAGTCACATAAACAAAAACAAAATTTTTCTCTTAAAAAAGCCAGCTCCAAAATTTCAACGAGAACAAACCTTTCTTTCTCAAGCAATAGCAAGAAACACTAAAAAGACACAATTTTTCAACCAAACAAACAAATGCATGTCATAACTAAAACCAAAATCAAATCACAAATATATTAGACACACAAAAAAATAAGCTAATTATAGAAACTGAAAAAAAAATAACAATCGATTATACCCTTAGTCTTGGCGGTGTTGGCTGAACCGAATGATCCAAAACCCTTGACACCAGAACCACCACCAACCATCAGAAAGTCATCATCAACATCGAAATCCTCCTCCTCGTCGATGTCAGACTCATCCTTAAACTCCCTGAAATCAGCCTCAAAGTCATCATCAACCGCCGTCACACGGCCACCGGCACCACCCCTCTTCTTGCCGGACTTGCTAACTGTCTTCCTCAGGTTTGGCCACAGGATTTCCGCCGTGACCCGCCGTGACCTCACCGCCACCGCGGCGGAGCCTCCGGGAATGAAGTCGGAGATAATAGCACCTCCACACATGTCTCCTTTTTTTTTTCTAGAACAGTGCAGAAGAAGGAGGATCAAGTTTGATTTGTTCTGGGAAAAAGATGAGACTTTCAGATACCCAATGAGATGAAGGAGAGAGGGTGAATGAAAAGTTTTGTTTTTGTGTTGGTTGAAAAATGAGTGAATCAGAAATGAATGAAGTGTTGTAGATGTTTGTTGTAATAAAAAAGGCTTTTTATATGCTTTCTCTGAATTTGGTGATATGAAAGACAGTAAGACACTGACAAGGGGATTTTACTATTTTGCCCTTGCTCATCTTCTAAATTTATTACGACGGTTTATTTTAACTTAAATGAATTTATTTAAAATAAAATAAACCACCAATTTGACCTCCTTATTAAAAAATAAAAATCCAAACAAAATGGCCTTTGAAAAATTAAATGACATTGTAATTCTCTAAAAGAATTAATTGAGCAAATAATTTTGGGGATTTTATTCCATATCTGTTCAAAGATGTATAAAAACAAATTTTCAATTATATATATAAAATATAATCTTAATTACATGTTAGTGCAGGTAGTTTTTCCAAATTTTTATTTACGACTTATTCTGATTTCAATTTTGCAATTACGTCTTTGTCGCAAAAATTTTTTTTAGAATTAACGAAATATATCATCTCTAAATTGAATATATCACAATATCTAATAACTAACTTCATAAATATGACATTTTTCTATATTTTAGGATGACAAAATAATATTATTCTTTTAAAATTTACTATTAATAGAGACTTAATTATAAATTTAAAAATGATATAAGAATTCAATTGAAAGTAAAATATATATATAGGGACCTAATTAAAAATTTGATAAAATTATAGTAATTAATAAAATAATTAAATCTAAAACATATATTAAAATATGTTTAAGATTTAAAATACACAATAAAAATAATTAAGTAACACCTATATTTACATATATACATTTAGTAATTTATTTAGTAAATTATTTTTAGTGTGTATAGTATTTTCATATTAAAAAAAATGAAAAACTATAGTTAATCAATATTTTTCTAACCAATAAATTAGCTAATAAATTAGGAGAACATCCAAAATATTAAAAACAAAACATCATATATCACACAATTAAAAACTTCTAAAAATCAAATATACATATAACTCCATAAATATTTTTTTAGAAACAAAACATGCGAAACCTAAAGAAATAAAGTTGTTGGCTGAATTTTTATTGGTTACCTAGCACTACTAATAAAAAAATTATTCCAAATTTGATTTTTTATACTTTTAAAATTATCAAATTTGTTTTTTTAATATTATCGGTAGTAACTAATATTTTATTTACGTATAATATAATTATTTTTTAATGATAATTAACTATTATTATTTTTTATAATGACAGTTACTATGAATCTAGAAAGACTTGGACAGTAATTTAACCATCAAGTTTACCGTTTCAGTAGATTGGTCGTATTGTGCTACTGTACTACCATGTCCAGGTGCATGGATGACACGTGTATTACAGTTATGGTGTTTGCTTAAGAATTTAATTTAGACAGATAATTTACATAAATTGTTAGGAAAATATATAATTTTTTATATTCAATTAATTATATGCCATTTACCAAAAATTAAATTAATTATATTTTATTATTTTTGTATATAATTTATTTCATGATATTTATAAAAGTCAAATCATTATAATTGTCTATATTAATGATGAAATATTTAATTCTTACTTAAAATTGCAATAATATATATATAATATATATTAAATTCTTTATTTCAATGTTTATCATCATCATAATAATAATAGAATCTTCTAAATTTTACAATATAAAATTTATTTGTGTGATCATGATTATCAAACTCTCAATAAATTTTTGCTGACTTTGACATGTATTTTTAAATGTCTTTTACTGAAATGGTTCCACATTACTTAGGGAATATGTTATTATTATCACCATATATAAAATTTAATAATTGTTCCTTGAATTTTTTAGTTTATTAAAAATGTAATAAAAATTTTATTAGTATAAAAATTATATCTAAATGATGCATTAGTTTGAAATATAAAAACAATTAAATATATAATTATTATAAACCAAAACTAGTAAAATTTTGATAAAGTGAAAGACACTTTGATCTAATTCATTTCAAAATCAATCTCTTCCATTCAAAAAAAGAAAAACATAGTTGTTAATAAGTGGTAATTCAAATAATATTTGTCCATTTTTTCTAATAGAAATTTGAATTCAAGTCTCTCCTCCAACATATCTTTCATAACAAATAAATAAATAAATAATGAATGCTTATCCTTTTTATTACAAGGCTGCATTACTTAATTAGAGTTTTTCTTACTATTTATGTAGGAGTATGAATGTCAAAATCAATATAAAATTAAAAAAGTTTTAATTTATTTGTATATTAAAAAAATACGTTTAATTTTTCTCGTCTTTTCTTTGTTAAAGAGTGTTATTAGAATACTTGTTAAAAAATTATATATAAATTTACATTTGACTGATTTATCTGTTATTTAATACATATAAAATTATATTATATAAACATTAGACAAGAATTGCTGATATAAAGTATGAAATAACCCATATTAATATCTAGGTCAAGCTTCAATTCATAAAAACTATAATCATATTAGATTTATATCTATAATTAAAATTTATGAATAATATAATCAAACTAATTAAATACAAAAATAATCAAAATTTATAATATAATCATATTAGATTTATATCTATAATCAAAGTTTATAATATAATCAAAATTTATGAATAAAATACAAAAAAACAGTTGTGATTTGTTGTTATCATAAAAATTAAACTTTAAATATTTTGTTGTCTTTAATTTGATGACTATGTTGTGAGAAATTCAATTATTCCATCATAAAGAAATGATTATTTTAGTGATTAATTTATCTATTAGAAAATATGTGAAATATATAAATATACACAAATTCTACTTATACATAGAGAGGATTTGGAGGAGTTTGTTGCCCAACTTTAATTTTTTTTATTATTTCTAAAATTTAAACTAAAAACCATTTAATAAAAAATAATAATATTTAGACTATCTTGACTAATATTGATTAACTGCACCCTTTCTTTTAACACACAATATTTAACTAGTAGTACTAATTTTTCTCACTCATTTATGAGTTACGACCAAAATAGATATTCTATTCACAATTCATGTTACCTGCCACTTTAATTTCTTTGGTATTTACGAATTTATGAATTGGGAGTAGTTAATGGATGTAATTTGGATTTGACTCAATTGTTTACTTTCTACTTTATTTATCTCTCTAGAAGCTCTTCCACCAACAAAAAAAAATTATGAATCAGAAGTTTTTTTTTTCTTAAAAGAAAAAAAACAAATAACACCTCTCTTTCCCTTCTATTTAAAAATTTGGTTTAATTATCTTATAATTTCACCAAATTTTCAGTTTCATCTTTTTATATTTTTTCTTTCAATTATTATATCCTTATATATCATATCTAATTTTTCATTAAAATTTCTACTGTAAAAAATATTAAATTTAATGAAATATTATACTAAATAAAAAAAATTATGCTACATAAACTCTCAACAAATAAAAATATTTTTTTATATAATAGAATATTCCACTAAATTTAACCTTTTTCACGATAATAACCTAGTTGAAAATTTGAATATCGTACAAAGAACTAATTGAAAAGAAAAATCGTATAAGCACCGAATTAAAAAAAAAAAGTATAAAGACCTAATTAAAAATTTTATGAAATTATAAAGACCAACATAATAATTTAACTTTAAAAATATATATTTCCCTCCCTTACAATATTAAAATAACTTACTTTTTAATCCATTTAACCAAAATATTTTAATAATTATTATAATTATATATAAATTGTAGTGATAATTATTTGGTTGATTCAAATAATAATAATAGTTGATATAAATATTTTAACTAGTTACAAAAGTATCTAATTTATTTTTTTATATATTACATGATTGATGATAAAATGTTTAAAATAAATAAAATTTTAAATATTATTATTTGGTTGATTCAAATAATAATACTATATATATTTATTAATAATGTTGTAATAAATTTAGTTTATTTGATATTGACCAAGAATTAATGTCTGTTATGTAGGTGTATTAGTGTATACCTCCATACACTTTTATCTTTTTTTTTTATTTTAATTTTTGTGTTGAGATACAATATTTATGTGCTATATTTAACTGTTTCTATACTATTGTATATTATATTCATGTATTTTGTAAATTTTTTCATATTGATGTTTATATTTTCGTATTATAAATAAAATATACGTAGTACAGTGATATATATAGCATTACCGATCAATAAAATATTTATCACCAATTATATCTATAATTTAGGCTTGATCCTAATTTTACTCGCAGATTACAAATATCTTTAAAATTTAATCTTACCTACTGGAATGTTTAAAAGTTAAAAACTCCTAGAAAGATTATATTGTTACTACTGGTCAAAACATTTTCCTGCAATTTTCTTATACCTAACCCTAACGTGGAATTTATCTCCAAAAAAAAACCTAACGTGGAAATTGAAGATCCGAGAAGAAAGAAGAAGATATATAGAAAATTATATATATGCTGTGTTTTCACCTTATTTGACTGGAAAAAAAAAAAAAAAAGGTAAAGATCACATGTTGGAGCTGCGTCCCGAAAAAGTTCCTTGACCTTAATCCAGTTTTACTACAACAATAATTATAATAAGAACTCATAATTTTCACATTGTTTCCTCTTTGCATGGTTCTTTTTTATTTATTTTCTTAATAAACTAATAAATAAGAGAGTGCTTATCATAATATATAGAAAATTAATTTTGATACAGTATTAATATAAAGCAATTTTATACGACAGGCACATTATGATGATAATCTTTTCTTCTTCATACACATTTTGTTTCTACTAATATTAAAGTAGTATTTTTTTTTTTTTTTCATTTCACACAAACAGCTTTTTTCTTTATTTTCTTTTTAGTAGTACTAATATGAACACTAAAGTATGACTTCAGATAAAGTTTTTAACTTTTTATTTTAGTTTCAATATTTTTTAATTACGATATTTTCAATTTTACTTAAAAAAAAAACAAAATAAGGGTCTAATATATTATCTAGAACTGGTATACAAATGGATTTTTCCTATTAATTAATTAACCACGATTAAGTTTTTCTTCAGTCCAACATACATGTGTGTTGATTTTCTAATAACAAATAATGTTAAGTAATTAACTTTCTTCGATTAATATTAATCAATTTTTTAAAATTATTTTTATTTTTAATTATAAATTTAAAATCATAAAATTTTAATCTTAAACCCTATATCCTAATCCTAATTCTATACCTAAAATTGAGTAGCCATGATTCTTTTTCTCTCATCACAACTCGTCAACACATGGAATAGTTGTTCTTCTCTTACTTTCTTAATTAGTTTTCACTTTTAGATTTTTCTATGATAAGAGATTCCCATCAGCCATTTTGCCGACAGATTCATAGGAGTAAAATCCAAAGATTTTTCATGTTAAAAGCTGCTAATGATACAAAGAATAATGAATAGCCAACCACGTCATATAATAAGATTTCTGTCAATTTTTAAGTTATAACCATCAAATTTTACTTTTAATTTTAATTCATCACAACTTTTTGAAATCTATTTTAGAGAGACAAGTGTCCAGAGGTGAAAAATGAGGGAATATGACGATACATTGGAACTTGTCTCCGATGCCTTGCATGAAACTTTCGATAACATTATTATTAATATTATTCCTTAAAAGAAATAAGAATTTAATTTTAATATAATATAAAGATGTTTTACATGTGTATTAAATTATATAACATCATAATATCACACCAGTAAAATTAATTTTAATTTCCAATAATTCATGATTATTCAAAAAAATAAATATAATTACCTGCTGACTATAGAATTTTTTTTAAATAAATATATTAAATAGAATAATTACATAATTGGGCACGGTTTTAAAAAATTACAAAAATGAATTTACGTATCATAACACGGGCCAACTAGGTTCATGTTGATATTTTGTGTGTATATTTGACTAAAGTGGCCCGTGTTATAGGCCGTTTTTTTGGACGTTGGCTAACACGGGGCTGGGAGGCCCGTGTTAAGCCCTGAGCTATTTTGTCTTGCATCTAGCATGGATATGGCAACATCGTGTTACATAAATTCATGCATGCAAGTCCGTGTTATGCATGTTAGGGTAGGGTAGCCCATGTTAGCATTTTGGGCCACTCTAGCCCGTGTTGGGCATCTTGCATCTGAAACCCGTGTTGGGAACACCCCTATGTAAAAGCCGTGGAACCCTCAACTCATTCCATCCGCAGCCACCTTCCCTTTTTCAATTTATGTCACTTTCTTTCACTTTCAAATGTGTGTTTGTTGGCTCTTTTGGTAGCTTGAGTTGCTAGGAGTGAGTGTGAGTGATAATGTCTGCGGAGGGAAGCAATAAAGGGAGAAAAGCGGCAGGCGAGGCGGCCCCACAAAATGCGCCAGGTGCGGGGGAATAGGAAGGGCTGCAACGGTTGAACCGTTCATGGCACATTGCGGGCGTACTCCACACCGATTTATTTTTGTTTCAAATAGCACGAGCTTGCACTAACATGGGCTTTGGTGGCCCATTTTGTTGTAACACAAGGTTCTTAGACCCGTGTTAAGCTACGGGCCAAGCATACTGGGCCCAACACAGGCTACAGAGGCCCATTTTAGTAACACGGGGTTACCAGACCCGTGTTGGGCTACGGGCCAACCTGATGGGGCCCAACACGGGCTACAGAAGACCAAATTGGTAACACGGGTTTACCATACCCGTGTTAGGGTTCGGGCCAGTCTGTCAGCAACCTTAACACGGGCTATATACCTCCAATTTGCCACCATGGGGTAGCTAAGCCCGAGTTAGACCAATCCCAAAAAAAAAAAAAAAAGCAAAAAGAAAAAAAAGCAACCCACCCATAATTTTTTACGAACTTAGCATTACTATTTGAAGGTGTTCCGAAGCTAGATTAGCCTCAAGCATACATAAATACCAATAGCAGTAAAAAAAAAATCAGGCCCAACGGAGGTCTCGTTTATTTTCTTTCTTCAGCAATCTCATTTGTTTACCCCCTTATAGTTACCATTTATTTACTAAATTCGGAAGACTCATTGCAAGAATGCAAAGCCCACCAAGCTCTTCATGTTCATGATCCGGAAATTGTCTAGTTCCTTTGTCATTACGATATGCTCGCCAATGCTCGCTGCTTAACATTGCAAATAAAAAACTAATACACGTTCTCATAAATGACTATAACACTTTTATATATACCTAGACGGGCAAGCTATTTATACTTATTCATAAGTAAGTGTTATTAAAAATAAAAAAAATTAAAACTACTACATGTTCTCATAAATGATAACCACATTTGTCATTGTGCCAAATACACACACATACATAACTATAAAAAAAATATCTCTCATCTACATACAAAAGATATTCTATTTCTACAAATTTTACAATCGCAAAACCACCTACGGTAAAAACAAAAAAACCGTTCCGGCCGGACATTTGTTTCTGCTCTGCTGGCCTTGGGTTCTTCACCAAGGGCCTGAGGCTCTCCGCAAAGGCCGGCTATCTCGGAGTCGCACGGTGAACTACTACTCGCTGAATATCAGAAGGACTATCACCGGTAGCAGTTACGTCATGCTCTTAACCCACGCATGTCAGGAAAACTATCACCGACAGAAATTTCTTCACCCGCTCGCCGTTGTTTGGCTGCCAAAACCACCCATTCCCAAATCAACGATTAGTCGCAAATTTATTTCTGCTGCTAGCATACAGAGTTAACCGGAAGATAGTTTCTTCTTCCTCCATCTTTGGTTCTGGGCTCGAGGAGGGCAGAGCTCCTTCTTTTAAAGGCAAACGAAGGGCCTAACACGGGCTAGGCCAACCCATGATGCCAACACGGACTTGGGTGGCTCATGATGGCAACACGGGCTTGCATGCATTAATTTGTGTAACACGGTAGTGCCAAGCCTGTGTTAGATGCAGGACAAAACAGCTCAGGGCTTAACACGGGCCTTCCAGCCCCGTGTTAGCCAATGTCCAAAAAAAGGCCCATAACACGGGCCATCCTAGCCCAATATACCCATAAAACATCAACATGGACCTAGTTGGCCCGTATTATAATACGTAAATCCATTTTTATAATTTCCTAAAACCGTGTCTATTTATGTAAATACTCTATTTAATATATTTATTTTAAAAAAAAAATCCACTGACTATATAAATTTTTTATATTATATTTTCGATGTATTATAATTAAACTCTATTAAGAATTTATATATGAAATTTGAAATACGATACGGATATAAAAAAAAAAACAATTATTTATGAAATATGAATCTAGTATTTATTATCATGGAGATTTTTTAGGTGGTAAAAGTATTTAATAGTTCATTAAGATTTTAAATATTATTTTTAAAATAAAAAAAATATGGATATATATTAAAAATAATTATAGCCATATATTTAGAATTTTTTTTTATAATTCATAAACGATTACTAAATACTTTCACCACCATATATAAAACTGGTTACCATTATGTTGCTTGGTTTAATTTATTACCCATAAGATTCAAACTTCAAGTTTCATTTAAAAAGAGTAAATTAAATGGAGAATGTTGAAGTACATATCCCAATAAATTATTTAGGCGATCTTCACAACTTCGTGGTGGGCATTCATTTAGCTTGAATCACAAACAAAATATCTTTCTGATTTATTAATTGATCATGCCAAGCATAGATTTATAGCTTCAACAGATACGAGGTTTAATTAATTTATTTTATTATTAGGTTATGTATGTAGAAATATTGGGATTTATATATAGGATGGTACTGTCATCATCATGCATCTTAGTTGAGTTAGAATTTAGTTCACCTAGTTTAATTTGAAAACCAAGAAGACAAATATCAACTAAAACAATTAATGTCATTTATCGAACTCAATTTTATCCGAGTTGGGGTTAGGTTTTCATTTACTCGTTTTGAAAGTGGGTAATTATAATCACTTACCTTGTTGAATTGAACTCATCATGATAAAAATAATGAAAATGTGAAAATTCAAGCGTAATTAATTTTATATAAATATTGATATCTTAAAATTATTTAATGACAATTTAGTTGGATATATTAAATTATTTAATCGCCTTAACACATAACTTCATATGAAATCACCTAATAAACATTAAAAAAAAGGTACATGACTTTGTGCATGTGAAAACTAAAAATTAATAACAAGCAAAATTCATATGTGAAATACCATAGTTGTAAAAAAACTATGTCGAATCGGTCGGTCGGATCGAAAAATCAAATCCTAATCGGTTCGACAAGCTCAAAGGATTGGACATACAAAAAAATCGATGTCAATCGAATTGGACCAGACGGTTTTGTTAAAACAGGTGAATTGGTCTGTTCTTAAAAAATCGAATCGAGTAAACTTTTTTATTTTTTTATTTTTTAAAAATTCGAGAATGTCGTTTCTCCGGCCTTTTGAAGAAAAGGCTAAAATAAAAAGTGAAAAACCCTAAATCGATCTAATTCCATCGTGCACCAATCACTCCTTCGGCAGCCATTGAAGTTGAAGGCTAAAAGCTCTCACAAATCTCACTCTCGCCTAGTCACCTCACGCACGTCACCGTGCTACCAGTTGCACTAACCCATCATTACGCTGTCGCAAACCGCCGTGCTGACCTAGCCTCACTGAGCTGTCATCACCGCGTCGTACCCCGCCTACGTCATCCCCTCGTCACCACGTTGTAACCCTCACGCGTCGTCCCGCCATTGTCCTTGCGCCGAGCCTCTCCTTGTACTGGTTCATCACTTCCTGCACCAGAGCACTACCGTTTAGTAATTTTTTAGGTTATTTCTTGCTTATTTTTTATTGAGATTATTGTTATTGGATTATTTCTTGATAATTGTTGTTGTTATTGTTACTGGATTATTTCTTGTTATTTTGTGACTGAGATTGCTTGTTATCTTAAGTTATTGTTACTGAATTTATTTTGTGAATAAGACTGCTTGTTATTGTTATTCCTTGGGTATAGTTTATGCTTTATGAAAGGCTAGAAATTATATGATTTTCAGAAACGAGATAGAAACTTAATTTGCAAGGAGTAATTAGCCAAGCCATTTAATTTCTAATAAGGATCAATGGCCACCAGCAAGAAAGGAGAGGAACGAAGGGTGTGCAAGGAAGTTTGATTAGTTTACTTTAATTCTATGATAGTAGTTGTTTTGATGTTTTGCATATTGCAGCTATTTTATGTTTTATTGTCTAATTTTATTTTGTTTTAGGTCATGTTTGATTGTTGTACTTGAATTCATTTTCCTGTTTTGGGAGTTTTGTGAGCTTAAACTGGTAGGAAAAAAAAGTTTATGATTTGTGAATGTTATGGTTGCAATTTTTTGTACTCTTAATTGCTTATTGTATAAAAAATGTTGAACTATTGATGTATTTTAGTATTAGAAACTGTGATTTTATGTTTGTTAAAGATATATATTTCAAAATTTAATATTAATTTTATTTTATAAATTATAATTTTATTTAATTGAAACCGATTTAAGGGTTCACAGTTGAACCTTTAAATCAATAAATCGATTTGATGAAAGATACAGATTTTATGATTATGGAAATAAAAAAAGGGTACATGTGTAAAATCAACCAAAGAAAGTGGGTAATCTTGGAATCCCACTTATTCCCTTAGCTTGTACCGTTACGCAGTTTTGGATCCTTCCCATTTTCATCAATGATCACTTGGAAGCATAATTAAAACTTTTTTTTTTTTCGAAAATAAAATTTATTATCCAAAAATAAATGTATAATGTTATTTGAACAAGTGATTTTGATCAACTAAATGTAACCAAGTGAGTTATTTTCATGCTAAATAGAATATTATTTCGGTGTCTACTATTTGACACCGAAATAGTCTTCTAGTTAGCTTGAAAATAAATCACTTGATTGTACTTAGTTGGCCAAAACTACTTATTCACATAAAATTATTGAAAATAAATTATATGGTAAAGACTAAAGACCGAAGAAAAGTAATTTTTTTATTAAAAAATCGATAATTTTTTTCCCTTTACCGAACAACCATTCAACAAACATAAATTGTAAGCTGCGGCATGTCTCCTAGCTATTTGTGGCAATAAAAGTGGAACATTATTTATATTAGAAGCAGTGATGTAGTATACACTATTGGTTATGAATTTGTTAATGATAAAAAAAATAAAAATGTCATTGTACCTAATTTAAAAAAAAAAAAGAAGTCATGAAGGTTCTCAAAGGAGGTGCTTAGCCTAGTGCATGCACCAAAATATTTTATACCCTTAATAGAGCCAGCAAAAGGACAAATCCACAAACTCTGTTTAGAGATATGGGACCTACTAAACATGACGAGTAAGGGAGATTTTTACATAAAATACAAAATCCTTTAAAAATATATATATATATATATATCCCTGAATGTTATTAGATAATGATGATGATGATTATTTTATAACTTATGATTTAATTTAGCTACAGAAATAAAGAATATTCTCACTTTTAATTAAACAAGTAAAAGTGTATATATGACTAATAAATAATAATAAAATAGACTATTCTTCATAATTATGGTCCAAATTAAGGTACTGAATATATTGGGCAATTCACCCAAATAAAATATTTGGGAAGAAAAATGTTTGTATTGTCCTAAAACGAAAACTATGATCGGATTCCCCTATTTCTTCCTCTATGTAATCCGT
>JASCZI010212647.1:0-10214 GCA_036250425.1 Stylosanthes scabra
AATCCTCAAACTTTTGGTGGTTGTTTATCAACTCCACAATGGTTGTCATTCATCAAAACCTAATCATAAAAACCTTGCATGCATATTGTAACATGGTTTACAGTAATCAATTCCATAATGGTTGCCATTCATCAAAACCTAATCATAAAAACCTTGCATACATATCGTAACATGGTTTACAATTTGGTTTGTGAATTATAATAGAAATAAAGGCCTCAACCATATGAATACACACCATACAAACAATGATGGACATAAAGAATCAAGTAATTTATGAATTACAATCATAGAAGAGAAAGTAACACATAAGAAGAAAATAATGGTTTTGAAATGTGAAACCACCTTGTTTAAGGCTCAAAATCTCTCTATGCCGTGTGTTCCTTCACTCCATTCTATGATTAGAGATTTTTCAAAACAAATATAAGAATCAAGTTGCTAAAATTTTTTTGATTAGGGCTCCCCAAAAGTGGCACATGACTAAAACTTGCTAATGTCCATATGAACCATGTCAAAGCATTCTTGTGAAACAGTGGTACTTGGAGGAAAAGATAGATGTTTCTGTTTTTCCATGTGACATGGTTCACATGGAACATTATTTGCATCAAAATGTAGAAAATCATATTGTTTTTGTAAAATTTCAATCCTATTATTTGATATATGACCCAATCTACTATGCCATAATGCTGCCAAATCAGAGTGATTGGTGAGTGCAAAATTAGTCACCTGAGCTTTAGTGAGGTGTACTTGTTTTATGCATGTTTGAGGTGTATGTGAGAGTGTAGTTTTCTAAACATATAGGCCTGCTGCAAGTTCAGCAGTGCCAATCATCTTCAAGGTCATCCAATCCTGAATCTCACATTTTATATCATCAAATAAGGACTTATATGGTAAGGTATGTGTAGCTTTAGAAACAAAAATCAAATTGAAATTGAAATTAGGTATATATAAAACATTTGTGAGTTGAAATTATTTTGAAAACTAGATTGCCCCACAAATGGTGGTGGCAATCCTTGAGGCATCTGGTAGCTGAAGTGTGATCGGATTCACTCTTTAAAAGGTTTTAAAAAACTGTAATGAGCAAGCAACATGTGATGTTGCACCTGAGTCAAGAATCCAATCAGAGTGCTTCAGTGAACGTTTGAATAGAGATAAAATGTGGTAGATACTTGCAGAGGGGGCTTGCACCTCAGTTGCCAGATTTATGTTTTGAGAAGGATTACCATTGTGATTCTGTAGCAAATCCAACAATGCTTGCTATTGTTCCTTGCAAAACAAAATTCCCGGATATTTCTATTCTCTAACTTAGTGTCACTGATATGCTGCAAATTCTCATCAGTGCTAACACTATTGACAGTTTTAATGTCATTCCTCTTGTAGTGAGAAGGAAAGCCATGCTTGTGATAGCATGTGTCTACAATATGACCTTTTCTCCCACAGTGAGAATATATCCTCATTTGCTGTTTGTAATTTCCTCTTCTCCCTTTAATCCCTGATGCGCTCCCCAAGACCGGTTGAGAATTTCTTTCTTAGAAATCAAGTCATGTTCGTGTTTTAAATATAGCTCAACCGGTGATCAAGGAGTGAACAAATTTAGAAAAGATGTTATAATGAAAATCAATAAAACCGAGAGTATTTCATTTCGGGTCGTTCTCCCTTGGACTTACGATCAATACAAAAGACTAAAATTAGCTAGGAAAGTATGGGGGTTGAGAGTTTTCAACTAGCAACTACAATAGCAAGACTATAAATCATGCTAGGAAATTAAATGCAACAATTGATAAACAAGTAAGATAGAGAATAACTAGAATGCAAGAGATAAACTAAGCAAGAAATGGAAATAGAAATAAGCAAGCAATCAAGAAGCTAATTCAAATGCAATTAAAGTACCTTGGTCATCATGGGTTTTATGGAATACATTATCCTTGTTACCTCTAAACATAGATAATATCCTAGAGTGAACTTCTCACCAATCTTGTCACTTTGATGAGAAAAGTCACTTTGGTTGATTCATAACCATAAGACCTAGTTTACTCATTGAGACACTAGACTAGCGTTAATGAACACAAGAATAATCCATCTTGGCTCATAAGTCCTAATCATTGTAGAATTACTGATATTCTAGCGTTAATGGCATCTAAATCAACACAACCACTCTCAATTATCATACAAATAAGGCTAAGATGACTTAAATGCATCCATGTAGTCAACCCATAACCAAGAAATGAAAATCTACTCCATAACTAAGCTAAGCAAAATATCAAACACTTGGTGTGCATGGAAAATAAAGATCATTAATCAAGAGGAATCAACAATCAACAACTACTCACTACTATAGATTGATAGTAAATGCAAGAATGATAATGACAAACATAATCAATTCATGAAAAATACCTCAAAATCCATTAATCAAAGTAAAATCCACAAGTAACAGTCACTAGTTCAAGAAAAAGAACAATAGAAATAACTAAAGTAATTAGACAGGGAATCAACAAGTAAACTATAACAAGTATGGATCCTAAGAACAATTGGAAGTGAGAATTGAAGAGAAAATTGAAATTGAACTAAAAATCCTAGAGAGTAGTTGGAGTTTCTCTCTCTAAAATAAGAACATAAGAATCTAATTAAAATCTAGATTAAAACTTGATTTGATACCCTTGAGTGTCATATGAGTGATTTCCCTTATTTCCCTCTTAATTGGGCCTCTAAATGCTCCAAAAATGGTGTAGAAATTGACCAAAATGGGCTTCTCTTTAAGTATGTCAAATGACTTTTAATAAGGCATGTGCAGCGGGACTTGCTTGGGCAACTTGCAGATAGGATTTTCTTCAGTTGCCTAGGCAACTTGCTATTTCCTTCACTTTTCTCACTTTTCTCCATGAATTTTCAAAATTCAAGCTTTCCACACTCTTTCCAATCCATCATTGCCTCATAAGCCTTCAAACACTTAAACAAACACATCAAAGGCATCAAATGGCATGAAAGTGAAATCAAATTGAAAGTTTACAGCTCAAAAACATGCATTTTACATTTCAAGCACAATTAAGAACGAATTCACAAAGATGCTCATTCACTAGCTATTCATGTGAGTTTATATTGATGAAACCTCTAATTTAAGTACAAAATAAACCATCAATATTGGGTTCATCAGTCTCTCTGCTCTTGCCTCTTCCTGCAAAATCACTGAACTTGCCATCAGATCTAAATTCATAGTGTTGAGTGGCATTGATCAGATAGTTGCCTCTCTTGTTGAAGTAGTAAGGAAAAAACAACATTCACATCGGGCAGGGGGAAGGGGTCATAGTAGCATAGTCATCACTCAATCCTCGTAGCAATTGTACCACATGAGACTGATCTTTATATCTCCTAACAACACTAACTGCACAACAGCATATGCCAGTACAATTACAAGGGGGAAGGGGTTGAAATTCATCTAATTCCTCCCATAGACCTTTGAGCTTGGTAAAGTAACTTGTAATTGAGGACTCTCCTTGCTTGGTAAGAAAGATTTCCTCCTCCAATTCTGCAATGCGAAATAGAACCCCATGGTAGAACCTATGTCTCAAATCTTCCCATAACTCAAACGCAACATCACGCCACAACACGCTACGGAATATTTCACTACTAATCGAAGCATGCAACCAAGCTAACACAATATTACTGCATCTTTCCCAAGCTTCAAATGAACTATCACTAACATCAGGCTTCGGTAAAGAACCATCAATAAAACGCACCTTGTTCTTAGACCTAAGTGATATTTTGACAGAATGCGACTAGGAGTGATAATTCAGCATCGTGAATGGATTTGTGGTAAGAGAATTACCTGGATTTTCTCCATGATGCAGATAAAAGGGACTCGAAGGATCTTGAAGCAAACTCACACTTGATCTTCCAGTTTGACCGATTTGATGTTGCACATTCGTTAATTGATTCATCAATTTCACTATGTTCTACAGATCGTTGCAGAAAAGCTTTGACCGTTTCCAGACGAACCACTACTCTCAGTATCCTCCATGGTTTCAACAAGAAATATCTATCGAATTGAGAAAAAAATCGATTCAAGCTCTTTCATACATGATCTCGTGATTGGAGCCTTCACTTCTCTATTTAATAATGAATCATAGAGAGAGCTAAAACAACTCTTATCATCTCTATTGAGTGAGTTCAAGTGCGAAGTTAAAAAAATCAGAAGAGGGGAAGAGTTAATTCAAGATAAAGGATGTGAGAGAAGAAGAAAATTCACAATTAGAGTGTGATTCAACTCATCAATTCTGCAATCTGCGAAGAAACGTAACTGCAGAAGCTCAATCTCTTAGCTCCTCCACGCTCACTCCACCATGTGAAATTCCATGCTCTGGAGCAAAGAGAATAGAGCAAAGAGGAAAAATAGAGAGCTCGGGAGAATGAATATTGTATTCATGCTCATTTTTAGAATTGACAAATCTAAGTAATTACAATAGTGTATAGTATATTAAGTTGTTAACTAACTCTAACAAAGAACTAACTCAACCATAATATAACTAACTTCTAACTATTATAACAGCCTGTCAAATTAACTTAGATAATAAACACCATCGTTTTCATTGGATCATCAAACCCAAAGCCCACCAAACTCAATACTCAAAGTAGCTTAACTAAAATATTTTTGTTCAGTCCCAAAAAAAATCATTTTAGCACCTCCACAAGACCACAACATTCAATGTGGCTGTGCCAATTAAAAAGAGATTGGTGGTTCATAAGAATCAACAGGTTTTGGATGGAACTGGATTTGCTGTAATCAATAAAAAGATACAATAAAGGCTAATTATGAAGCTGTTCAATAATCTACATGATGATGATAGTACATATTAAACATGGAACATGAAAACCAATACCAAACAAATCTAAAAGCAATTTTTGACCAAAGCCAAAAAATCTGCAGAAATCATCATTGGCACCTCTTTTATATCCCATGTGAACTATTCATAGAATTGACTCAGACAATAATGACGAATGCCCCGCGACCGCTCTCGCGACCGGTTCAGAATTCCTTAATTAAAAAAGAAAAAAAAGAATTTTGTTATAGAGGAATCCAAACCAGCTGTGAGATTGACAACGAGGTCGTCAACAAGAAAGGGGTCACAGAGTTTGCAACCAGTTAAAAATACCGAGTATTGAACTCGGGCCGTTCTCCTTAGGAATTGAAATATTGTAGCTCGCGAATGGTTGTAAAATCGAGGTTGCAATGATTGAGAGTTAAGAGAAAAAATAGAAAGAGTTAGATAGAACTAATGATAATAAAGGGTGCCTGGTCTTGAGTTGAAGTATAATGTGTCCCTATGATCACCACTAATCCCAATTATGAATGGTTGTCACGTAAGACACAAACACATTCTGTCTAATGGTCGAATGGATGGAGTTAACCCCGTTCCGAATGTCCTAGGCTACTTCACTAATGCGAAGGACCAAGGTCTTTGGAACGCGAATAACCCATCATGTTCACCTCGTTAAGGTCTACTCATCACTAGCAAAAGCCTAGCATTAACGGAACAGTTTTAACCCTGGCCTTAACCCATTCTTATCCTTAGGGATTAGTGGCTAAGATCATCCACACTTCAACCCATGACCATGGCACAAGAACACTACTCCAAATTTATAAGAAACAAAACATCAAACACTTGGCGGGCGTAGTAAAAAGACATTGTAAATAACTATGGAAATGAGCAAATAAAGATGATCGATGAAGTAAATGAACAAGAGAATAAACAATTATCACTAGTAAAGCAAGTAAATGGCAATAGATCATAAATTCCAGCAAGATATGAGCAAGATAACAAGAACATAAAAGCAATAATCGGTAAAGAGGTGAAGAGATGAAAAGAACAAATAGAGATTATATTAATCAAGCAAGAGTAGCAATTAACAAGTAGTTAAACACTGAAATTAACTAAAAGTTTGGCTGGTGATGGCTGAAAATGGAAGAAGAAAATAAAGAACCTAAGAAAGAAAATAAGAGGTATGAAGAACACTCCCAAAAACTCTCTAAACTATCTAAAAACTACCATGGATCCTAATTGTGACAGTGTGTCTTGTGCTTCAGCTGTTCTCCCCCCATATAGGTCGAATTAGGCTTTAAAGAGGCTTGGCCTTGGCCTAGAAATGTGAATTCCAATTCTGGCCTTCATTTAATGAGTTGCAGCAGCGTGAAGTTGCGTACGCAACATTGGAGAGTTGCGTACGCAACTCTGTGCAAAATGCTCTTTGAAGGCTTCAGGGGAGGAAGTTGCATACGCATGTTTTGAAAGTTGCGTACGCAACTTGGGTCTAGATAGAACCAAATCTGCTCTCTATTCCAGTGTTGCGTGCGCAGCTTCAGGAAGTTGCGTGCGCAACTTGCAGAGTCCAGAATCCTCCCTTTTTGCTTCTCTTCATGAATCATTTGCTTCCAATTCATTCCTTAGCCTTTCCCATGCATTTCTCAATTCCTAAAGCCTTGAAATGTGCTAGCAAACATATCAAGGTACCAAATAGGATGAAATTCTATAAATTATACTCAATTCAAGGCTAATTTAGCATGTATTTCCCAATTAGAACAAATATAGCAAGGTTCACAAACATGGCTATTCACAAGTAATTATGCGGATTTAGATCGATAAACCCATCAAATATAACACATATTTTATCATGAAATATGGGTTCATCAAACTACCCCACACTTAGAAATTAGCATGTCCTCATGCTCAAGTGAATAGAACTAAGAGGTGAATGAAATTTCTTAATCTTTTCATGAAATTTCTTAATCTTTTCAAAACAGATTCGAAAATCATAGAGGGGAGAACTGCACAAGGATCAATCTTATGGATGACATCACATTCAAAGAGGGATTAAATAATCATGCACAAGAGTATGGGCAAAAGTATTACAGTAAATACTACCCCCAAAAACAGTTAAGTTCAAAAGGATTAAACTTATCTTACACCACAAGGAATGTTCTTAATCATAGAAGTGAGCTTAAGAACCCTTACCAGATGTGTATACACTCTATTCACTCAAGTGTCTAGGGTTGAAAGCTCTCAATTCCTTTCTAATCCTGCTTTTCACAAATTAATCTTCATCTAACCAATCAACATCAAATGTATATATATGTGCATCAAGAGGGCTTTTCATGGTTATAATGGGGCCAATGTGAAGGTAGGAATTCACATTTGGCTAAGTGAGATTGAAAACTCAAATCTTTGATTAACAAAGGATGCACCTAGCTCTTTCTTTTCTTCACTCCAACCCAAAACCATTAAGACTCACAACCAATTCAAAGATACATGTTATGCATTCTTCCTACAATGAATGATTATGGCATATGCACTTGCTTATTTGGTAGCTTTTGTTTTGCTACTTTAAAGTGACAAAAGATTTTTCTTTCTTTTCTTTCTATTTGTTTTCTTTTCATTTTTCTCTTTTCTTTCCTTTTTTTTTCAAACATATTTTCTTATCACTTTCTCTTTTCTTGATAGCTTGTGCAAACGCATATGCTTATAATCATTCGGGTTGGTCAGTTCCATACAGAATGAGATGACATCCAATTTTCATATTAATTAGCTATGAATCTAATACATGAATATTCACCCCATTTTTATCTCCATGTTCTTTACTCCTTCGTTGCATAAGTCCAAAATACATTGATTGATCAATGAACCCAAAATATGAACAGGGCTTGTATTTTTGGAAGGGGTACCAAACCAGCCCTTCTTATCATAATCATATGCAAGTAGAAGATATAGATATCACACATCACACATCAACTTTCTTTGGCAGCCAAACATCCTATTAATTAGGATAATCCATGTAAAATGATAATTAAAAACAAAAGAGGCATCAATATGATAGAAGTCATCAACGCTAAACCAAGCATGCACGCTGCACCCAACTACCTGAAAAGTCCATCACTTTAAAGCAAAACAAAAACATGCCTCAGATGTGGAGCATAAATTTTGGATTTTAAAATCAATATTACATACTAAGTTCATGATTGAACTCAATTGAAACATATTCAAGGTTTAAAATTGCAGGACACAGGTGCAATCGTTGCGATTGGAGGCATCGCAACCTCCAGAATATGCCTTGCGGTATTTTTTTTTTTTCAACTTGAATTCAAATCTATTTCAGCTATTGCAATCTTGATGCGGTTGATTGTGGTCAAATTATATGAAGCTACATTAAACTACAATTGCAGCCCAACGTCTTTGCAGTAGTGACTGCAACCACAATATTGCATCCACAATTGTAGTTGTACACAGTTGCATGATGCGACGAATTCTTTCAAACAAAGAATTCGCAACAATCCGACAAGTATATCAGATCAAGTAGTACCACATAAGAGTGGGTTATCGTTCCCACAAGGAAAGGGGAATTAAGCAACACTTCCAATGTATCTCTCTAATTAGATCAGATCGATTAATCAAAGATTAATGCAACACTAAACTAGAAAAAAATGCAAGGACAACAAATATTAAACAAAAACATGCAAGAACACAAATCTTTAAACAAATGACAGTAACTAATCATGCAAATGCAAACAAATACTAAGAAAGATCAGTAAAAGGAAACAAGATTAAGGGATAGGAGATATTCACAAACTCAACTTCGTAACCCAATAGTTACTTTTTATTTTTCTGCAAGCTATAACTAACTAATTCACCATGAATCCTAGTATAACTAAATCCTAATCTCTTAGTGATCTAGTTTCTCTTTAACCTATTCAATCATCAATCTCTTGACTAATCAAATAAGCAAAGAAATAGTGCACATATCTTGATTTTAACCTTTAACAATCAACAAGATTCTTGGAAAGAACTAGATGTCACATATTCAATCTCAAACAAACCTCATCTAATCATCAAAGATTCTAATGCATATTAAACCACATGCTCATCTCTAAGTCACATGAAGAAACATGGAATGATTCTTGATTATGTTTGAATGTCTATTTTCTCAAACTCAACAATTCAAACGTGAAAGATTAATTACTCGTCAACAAATTAAATCTTTAAAGATCATGACAAATAATCAAACAAGAAGCAAATCAATCATCTATGTGATAAAAAATACAGATTCATATATTGGCACATATATTCAATTCATTATCTCTAATGCAAAGAACAAATGTGAAAGATCATTCTTGAACTAGTTAATGATACCAAGATCAATGCATAACCAAATTTTATGTCACTTATTCAATTAAACTTCAATCTTGACAATGCATAAACCATTGATAATATGTTTAATCTCATGATCTAGAATAGAAATTAAACCAAAAGTAAGAACCAATTATACATCTCGGTTGAACTTGATTCTTGAATTGATGAACCAGAAGAATCCTTTGAATTTGAATAGAAACTTGCAGATTTTGATATGTTATTGGATTAATCCATTGACTTGATAAAATAGAGCTACTCCTCCTTAATCTTAAGTGTGTTTAGCCACTCATGATTATGAATGACTCAAAGAAAGGTATGCAGGTGGTTCTTGAATGCATGAACATTAAAAGAACTCAAAAGAAAGAGAGAAAGATAAAATCTTGAGAGAGAAAAGATAGAACTGAAATACTTCTTTTACTAATGAAGTTGCAATGTACAAAGGATAGAAAACTTCAATGAAAAACTAGACTAAATTCCTAAGAAAAGCTAGAACTTAGAATGTGAGAATCTAAATCTATGATTGAATGAATTGTGAATAATTCTTTTCTCCTTGAAGTTTCCATCTATTTATAGGCTTACATAATGGGAAAATGAAATACAAATGCATCCCAAATGAAATTACATTTTCTGCCTAAGACTGCTTAACTCACGCATAGACTTTGGTTCTGGCGCCTAGGCGTGGGTTGTGTTAAAGGCTGATTTTGGATGCCTAGGCATTGGTGCTGGCGCTTGGGCATGAGCTTGGTGCAAGGCTAGGCCACGCCTAGACTTTGGATGTCACGCCTAGGCGTAGTGTTGTTGGACTTGAGCTTTAGTGCTGTCTAGGCCACGCCTAGACTTTGGGTGCCACGCTTGGACTTTGAGCCTTGGTACTGTCTAGGCCACGCCTAGACTTTGGGTAAGTGCCTAGGCGTGGGTTTGGATGCTGCTGGGTGACGCCTAGGCGTCGAGTTCCACGCCTAGGCGTGGGCTCTCTGCTCCAAAACTCTGTTTCTTGCTCCTCAAGCTTCTTTATTCATTTTTTCTGTAAATTAACAACAAAAT
>JASCZI010212650.1:0-18611 GCA_036250425.1 Stylosanthes scabra
TTTTATATGCGACAAAAAAGTGCCTTTAAAACTTAAAGGTAAATTTTATCGCACTGCTATAAGACCAGCTATGCTTTATGGTACAGAGTGTTGGGCGGCTAAAGGGTAGCATGAACAAAAGTTAAGTGTGGCAGAGATGAAGATGTTGAGATGGATGAGTGGCCACACGAGATTGGATAAAATAAGGAATAAAGATATAAGAGAGAGGGTTGGAGTAGCACCTATTATTGAAAAGGTGGTGGAATCGCGTCTGAGGTGGTTTGGACATGTGGGAAGAAGGCCAACAGATCACCCAGTTAGGAGGGTGGATCTAATGGAATATGGACAAGGAGTGAGAGGGAGAGGAAGACCTAAGCAGACCATCCATGAGGTGGTTAAACGAGACCTAAACGTCAACGGTCTATCTGTAGACATGATACATGATAGAGCACAATGGCGTCGTTTGATCCATGTAGCCGACCCCACCTAGTGGGATAAAGCTTTGTTGTTGTTGTTGTTGTATATATATATATAACATAAAAAAATATTATTTATATATAAAAAATTAGTCACTAAATCAATTATCATTATCGAGGTTAGCATAGATGTCCAGCACTTGCTGATCTATAACTTTTCCGTAAACATCAAACATTACATGAATTCTTCATGTCTACATTTGGATCTATACTAATACCACCGATGTATTCGCTACTAGTCATTTGTAAGACGAAGAAGACGACTGAGAGAAATGAATGCTGCTTAGGGTAATGGATTATAGTCTCGTTTAAACAGTAAATGAAATAAAATAACTCGTATCTCGTTTATACTGCTAATAAAATAAATGTTTAAAGTAGATATATGATAAGATGTAAAAAAAGGTAAAATTTTCTCAGCTTTATATATAAATCGATAAATATCATATTATCATATATTTGTTTTTTAAAAAATTCCCCAGTGGAGACGGCCGACGGGCAAACAAACCAAATAAAATTTAAAATATTAACATATAAGTAAATAATTTTGTGTATCATATTTTAAATAGGTTATATATCAGATAAAATAACTAAATTGTATGAGAAAAATTAAAAGTGAACTAAGTAAGTAAACTATGATAATAGGAGAATATCTTATAGTATGCATTTTGCTCCGATGTTGAAAATTTAAGTAAATCAAACATCTTAAGTCCTTTAATATCATTCCACGTTATTATAGCTTTTGATAATTATTTTATCATTTTTTTAACTTCCTAACTTTTAAAAAGTTGATTTATTAATAAATTTCTCTCTGTGTGACGCGCTCTCTCACACACACGGAGCACAAAATTTAATTTGCAAGGTCAAAGTTTTTTTTTAAAATATGTTTTAAGGAAAACTCTCTTAAAAAGGGTGGCATCGCACTTTTTAACAAAATATTCAAGACTTATTAGGCATCGCATTGTTTAGCACAATATAACAATTTCGACACATAGCGGGATTTTAAGAAAACCGTCGAAACAACGATTAGTGACAGTTTTTACGATCATTCTTTTAATGTGTTACTAAATTTATTGAGTTGCGAGAATTCATTTTAAACCGCCGCTAAATAAATATATTTCTTAATTGTTTTAGAAATTTAGAGATGGTTGATGTTGCAACCATAGTAAATAAGTTTTTTAAGTTATATTAAAGAAACGTAAATTTAGAGATGGGAATTAAAATTTTTTTCAAAAATATGTTTTTTTAAGTTATATTAAAGAAACGTAAATAATTATATAAAATTATAATAAAATAAAATTTACATGTTAAAAATAATATTTCATGTTGCTCAGATCTAATTAATTAAAAAGTCATGATATTAATTTTTAGAGTTAACAAAACAGTTTATAGCCTCCTAATGTACCGTGAAGAAGAGCAATACATTAAGTTTAAACCTATGATTTGTAGCCCGTTCAATAAAAACTAATATGTTTTCAACAGGTATCATACCGTCGCTAAAAATAGATGACTGATTTCTTGTAGCGATTGCAAAATAAAAATTTTTCCACGGCGAGTTCAAAATTTCTGCTATCTACTGAACTTTTTTAGTGTCACTAAAACATTTTCTTTAAATAAGATTTATTGTTCTTAGTGTCTCTATATTATTTCTATCATAAATGACACCAAATATACCAATTTATTGTTCAAATATACAATATCTCTTATAAATAAGATCATACCCCTTGAGTCTATGAGTAATAAGAGTCCATCAACAAATACAAAATAAAATAAAAGAATGAAACATAGAAGAGTCCATTAAGAAGATACGAATCTAAAATTTTTCTTATCAAAATAATTTAATCATATCAACTATGTCTAACTTTAGTTGACACACTCACTCACACACAATTGAACAACATATATAATGTCTTAAAGTCAAATTTTCAGTTGTTAAATCTCACTCTCAGCCACCTCAATTTTGCATAGTCTTAAAAAAGAAAATGATGTTAAGCATGCATTGTATCCATAATTAGCAACTAATCCTCCATGGCGGTAAATCCTAGAAAAGCATCATCGATAATCTCTCACCGTCAGATCAAATCCTCCATGACCTTTGATCGGACGGATAGGAACTCAGCATGAGGGGGGTTATCAAGGTGAGTCACCTAACACCTTTCACCAAAAGGGTTGTGTCATTAATAAATTCAAAAACATGGTGGACGAAAAGGCCCTTGGTATATTATTTGGTACTTAGGGTATTATGTTGTATACGGTGGATGTACATGTACGTATAAGGATTGTAGGGTCGTTTTCAAAGTGGAAAATGTTGAAGAATGTGCGTTGGGGAATGTGAATGTGAATGTGGGAAGAGAAGAGAAGCTTACAAATGCTAAGATCTTTGCTCTTTAGTCACACTCTCCACATTTCCGAGGTCACCCTCTGAATCAGTGACAATTTTTTTTTTCTTTTCATTTTTTTGGTGGTTGTTTTTAACAACTCTAAAATAGTAAAATTGAGAATTTTAGGGTGGTTTTTTTAATTTAAGTTTGTTAATTTTATTTTTAGTAATTTTTATTTTCAGTATTTTTAAAAAAATAAAAAATAGAAACACAAACTAAATATATCATATAATTTTAACTTTAATTAGTTTGGCTGAGTTAAAAATATAGAAAGAAAAGATTTTTATAGATAAAATAAATTTATATATTTTTAATTATTGGAAGTTTTAAAATGTTATTATTTTAAAAAGAAAACTAAGAAATTAATTAACCAATATTCTTATGGAATATATATATCAATGTGATGAGAATAGTAATTTAACAATTTTTGAACAGTTATTTGATAAAGAAGGAAATACTAGCAATTTTTTATTTATTTTGAATCTAAAAATTAAGTAGACATCATATGTAGTCAATTTACAATAACCAATTAACCATCACATCCGGAAAAAAAAAAAGTAAATGGAGAAAAGTGCATACTAAAAATTTTATGGTGAATAAAAATACATTTGAAAAATTTGAAGGGACAAAAATACACTTCAAAGATAATAAATAATAGACAAAAATATAAATACCGTGTGTATTTTTGTCCATCGTTAATTATCAATAAATGGACAGCATGTATATTTTTGTCTATTGTATATTATTTTGTAGGTGTATTTTCGTTATTTCAAATCTTTCATGTATACTTTTATCTACTATAAAATTTTTCATGTGCATTTTTATCCATTTACTCAACAAAAAACATTGTCCAATATTATCTATCATTCTCATTTTCAACTTAGGATCCGTTTTTTTAATATACATGAATAATTATATATATATTTTCAGGTGAAATTTGATAAATGACTTTTAATTAATTCTTTAATTATTATATAAAAATTAAATAACTTAGAAACAAATATATTACGACAAATAGACGCTCCGTTTTTTTTTTATCCTAGGTCTATAGGTCTATATTAATCTTTTATTATGCCTTATCGAGTATCTATTTTGGAGGATTTGACGTAGTCACATTCTCTTTTATATATATATTACTCCAATGTTTGAACTTAGGATTAGACACTTAAACAATCCAAATCACTTATTATTTATGCTAAGAGATGTAGCTATATTAGGCTTGTTTATTATTAGAGAAAAATGGATAGTAAAAAAAAACTTTTAAAAGCTAATTGAAACAAATTTGTAATCAATTCCTTAATAATTGCATGTATCCTTGCAAAAAGATCAAGTTGGATGAAGTATTTTATCACATTATTCACACATTATTCCCTACCACCTAAAACCACCACCATCTGAAAACAAACCACCTCCAATAATGTCTATAGCTATCTTGTGATCACTACCACTTCAACCACCACAAACCCTTAGCCTCCGTCTCAATCCGACAAGATTGCAGCCGCAAATTAACTATAAAATCACTTTAAAAGAATATCTCTAAAATAAAAAATAAAAGTGAAAATGTGTGAATTTCACATGCTTTTTAATTTAATGATGATTAAATTTTTATTTTATCAAATTCTTCGCTTTAGAAGTGCCTGCCTAATTCAATCACAAATCAAACACTCAACTCTTCTATATTATAACCATTATATATAATCATTATAAACGTGTTTTAATTTGCAACCGTTTGCATATGGGCTGCGATGTTTCTGGATATTGCTACAGTGTATGTCTAACTGCCTAAATCCATTTTCAGTTGTATGGTTTTAAAAATAACGTGTTTAGCGGTAGTTTTGGATAAACCGTCGCAAAATATAGTATTTTGTGGCGATACTATTTGAACCGTCATGAAATGGATCGATAATATTTTTGGAAACGAGTCAAATATTCCATAGCACTATTTTGGCATTTCGGAATGCCAGTATTCGTTGCTGTATAGATTTATTAGTAAAAAATCCAAGGGCCAAGATAAGGGTGCCTTAGCTTAAAGTGCACAACAATTAATGAAGGAATAGCGTGCCCCAATGACCGGGTTGCAAGTTACGCGTGAAACGATCTCATTTCTCTCTGAAATGCCCCAAGGCCACACGAGGTTTCTCCCCGAATTTGATTTCAGTCGTTATCATTTGTTAATTCCCCCTCATGAAAATATTCCCTCAATAATCAATTATCCTTTATTTTGTACACCTTGAATGCTCTTACCTGCCGTTCGTCGCCGCTCCCCGCCCGCCGCCCCTCTACGGTTGTCGTTGCTCCACTTAACCCTAATTTTATTTTCACACCAGCCCCTTCACGCCTCTTTGACCTCCTCACAATCGCCGCACCTCTCAAAAAAGCAACTCTAAACTTATTGTTCTGACCTTCCGAAGTAATAGCTGTGTAATGCCACAGATCGCCACTCTTTTGACGCTATTAACAGCTTGCCAGAGTAGGAAATCTTCTCTACATCCACCTCTCTATAGAGAGCACGTCGACTCTCACCCAATTTCCATTTCTCGCTACCCCTTTCTCTCAATTCATCTCTATGGTCAAGGGTATTCTTCCCATTTCTTACTTTAGGTCACGATAAAAGCTGAACCTGGCACCGGTCCGTACCTGGCACACTGAAACTCCAGCACAGTGGCCTGGAGTACATGATTTGCTTTCAATATTTTTATATACCTTAATCAAAATGAATTTGCATGCATTTAGTTTTTGTTAGATAGACACAAATAAATCAATTAGATATATAATAATTTATGTTGCATTTTTTTATCGACTTAAATTTTTTAAAAAAGTAATTCCATGACATGAAATTAAAGCTTATACTTGAAAGGTATTGATGAGTTTGATCTTTATCAATCTCCAAAGAAAGGTGTAATTTCATATATAACACTCATTACAGTTAAAAGTTAAATCTGTGAATATAATCTTATTAGATGATAGTATAAAAAATAGGTGTATTAAAATTAAATTTTATAACATTACTGTTAAGCACATATATACCATAGAGGGAATAGACAATGAAAATGAGAGAGAGAAAGTGTTCCTTCCGAAGGGAAGCACTCGGAAGAGTCCGAGGGCTGGATCCGAAGAAGGTGATTGATGTGATGAATGAATAGCACTAGAATCCAAGAACTAGGATTATGAGATTCTAGGTCTAATATGGGAGGTTAGGGTTAAGAGAACACGTACCTTGAGGGGGCGTTGCCCCCTGCTTATATAGTATCGGGTGGTTAAGATTCGGATGGGATCTCTTCATGATCCCATCGAATCTTTCCTCTTTTGGTTTGATCTTCAACCTTTTAGCTTGATCCTTGACTTATGGACCAAGTAAGTTGATTATTGATTTAATAGATTGGGCCTTATTGGGCCGATCCGTAACATTGCCCCCATTCGGGAGATGAATGTGTTCATTCGATTTCCGAGTAGTTTTGATGAATTTCCGACTGCTATCTGTATGGCGCCGGCTTTGTCATTTTTCTTCCGGCTGCTTACGTGTCAGACTGTTTGTGGCATGTCGCTTTGATTCTTTTTTTGTTGACGTGGCAGAAAGAGTGGTTACTTTTGCACGTTTTTCGAAAGAGAGAATAGTGGGAGCGGTTTTCAAGATTCCAGTAACCGTCCCATCATTAGTACTTGCCCCTTTTTGGATTCTCAAAGCGTGTTGAATAAGGCTTGAGAATTAAAAATTGAAACTTTACCATTTCATTTGAACGTCCTCTTTTTTTCTCTCTGAATACTCTTGAATCTCTCTAAAGAAGAAGAAAGAAGGAAAAAGAAATCGTTCCACCTTCAGTTCCAGCGACTCTTGCCACAGGTACTGTTCACTTTATTCTGTTTCCTTTTGCATTCTTGTGTGCTTTCAAGAATACGTCTTTCGTCTTCTGCCCTGCATTTCTTCTTCTTCTCCACTTCACGTTTTCTCTGTTTTTCTCAAACTGTACTTCCTGCATTGTATTGCAGGCGTTGTTTATTTATTAAAAAATCAGAAATGGGGAAGAAAAAGTCTTGCCAGGAGGTGAAGGTCCCTCGCCCTCTGGATGCGGTTGAGACCCGCCTCTACAGTTGGGTTGAGGAGGCTATGCTAACTCAATCGTCTGTGGTTGAGGGCAACTCGCTGCCTGAGTTCCGCCGTAACTTCCCGTTGATGGATGACTCAGGAGGGGAAAGAGATTACGTATTGGAGGCCGCTGGCTGTATGATCACGTCCCTTCCTGTGGGTATATCAGGAGTTATTTACCCGTCTGAGGATGCGGCTCCCATTCTCAGACTTTCAGAGGGACATGATGACTCGCTGTCGCGTCGCCGTCAGTCAACTGCATCTGAATGGGTGGGGCTTTATTCTCGCCTTCGAGAAAGTGTGCCTACACTATGGTTTCCGCCCCACCATCAAACTTTTCTTCTACATATATGATGTTCACTTCCATCCGGGTGGTTACGGGTACATCTCCTTCCGGGCACGCCAAGGCCGTAAGCTGTTTGATTCTTACGAGGATTCAATCCAAGAATTCAAATGGCATTACTTTCAGGTTTTGGCTGCTCCCGGCAAGCGTGCCTTCTGGCTGGACCACGAGAACAAGCATTTCCCTTGGGTCTATTGGAACCCAGAGGTGAAGGATTTCACTGTGTTCAACTTGGATCCACTGGAGATGGCTGCCTTCAAGTTTCTTGTTTCTCTTTCGGGCGGTTTGCCGAAGAGGAACAAGTTTACTTGTGGGTGGATTTTAGACGGCTCTGATGCCGAAGTTGGGAAATTCCTTGGTAAAGAATTGTTGTTGTTGCTTTTGTTTTTTTTTTGCTACTTTGACTGTGTTGGTTGTTGCTAACTCTTGACTTGTTTTGGTCTTGCAGACGATTTGTTGGACGTTAAGATGAAGAAAACCAAGCTCGATAATTTGATGGCTAGGATGGGTCCACGGGCGGTTCTTCCGACCGGTAGCCCTTCAGCCACTGCCACTGCTGCTGCGGCTGCTGCTGCCTCCGGCTCTGCTGCTGTTGGTACTTCCGCCTCCGCTACTGCTGGACCTCCTCTTGTGGAATCTTCCACTCAAGTGCCCCCAGCTTCGACTGCTTCTGAGACGCACAGGACGAAGAAGCAGTCTTCGAAGCATGATCGCACTAAGGTTGTGCACCTCGAGGGAGAGGAGGGGCTGCAAGAGGATCCTGCTGCGGACTTGCAGCAGAAACGGCGGAAGAAGAAGGTTAAGGTGGATGAGGCGTTCGAAAAGGCGCTGGGGGAGGACTTTGCTTGGGAGCATGAAGTTGATCCTCTTAAGGTTGCTTTTCCGGAGGGTTTTAACTTTCGGAAAGCCCTTAATACGGGTCTGACTTCTGTTCCTGTGAGGGAGACTCTTACGAAGATGCCTCTGGAGCAGCTTCTTGGCGAGTCCTACCATCTTCATGCCAAATCTCTTGTTTGTCTCCAGGTATCTTGAACACTTTTAGTGTTTTGATTTTCGTGTCATATCTGTGTTGTCTATTTTCTCATGTTGTTTTGCTGGAACAGGTGGGTGTGGAGACCTCTTTGGCTGCTAAGATGAAGGCGGAGAAAGAGCTCTCGGCCGCCCTTGATCAAATTGAGATCTTAAAGGCGGAGAAGGACTCAGCCTTATCTTATCTGCCCTTTAAGGAGAAGGCTGACACTCTTAAGGATGAGCTTTCCGAGAAGTCTTTGGAGCATCAATCTGCTCTTGATCGGATTGGTCAGTTGGAGGAAGACAATGGGGTGTTGAAGACCCAGTTTGAGTCCTCCCAGCTGTCCTTGCTGCTTCCTTAAAGACCTGTTCAGGCGGATCTGAGTAAGGCTATTGAGGTGTCTGAGTATTGGCGCTCTGAGTGGCAGACGCTAGAACCGAGGTCACAGAGATGTGCCAGGAGACGTTGGACATATGTTAGGACCAAGTCTCGCATCTCTGTCCTGGCTTAGATTTCTCCGCCATAACTCTGAAGTCCCGATGGGATCCGAAGGGTAGGAGGATCTTCGTCCCTCGGGAGTCGGATTGGGGGGAGCCTTCACAGGTTGCAGAGGCTGTGCAGGAGCAACGTCCAGAGCCTACGATTCAAGCTTCGCAGTCGGCGGCTGGAGATGCGGCAGGGGTTAGTGGGGGATGCCCCACTTAACCTTTTGTAATAACTCTTATTAGAATTTGCTTGGCGCTTGTGCCTTACTTTTTTGTGGATATTTTGGTCACTTTCTGTGGCCTTTGTGGATATTTTTTCTTTTTGGCCACTTTGTGGTCTTTAAAGAATTTTTTCGCTTCGCGTTATTTGCTTGCTTCCGCTTAGTTGTGCATTTTGTGCCTCAGCGTTTTATGCTTTTTGTTTAGAGCTCGCTGTTTGTTTTGGCATTTGACGACTTGTACTTTTGCATTTTTGGCACTCTGTGATGCTTTTTGCTTTGGGCACTTTTGTGACTTGTGCTGGCTTGTGTTCTGGCACTAGGTGATGTCGTGCGCTTTTACTTGCGATGCACTGTTATAATTGTGCTTTTAAGTTTGCTTGTCGCGATGTCTTTAATTTTGATTATCGGTTTGCATAACTTGTTTGTTTGGAGCTCAGCACCGGGTGACCAGTCCGGTGAGGTGCCGTGGTGTTTGTTCCGACTACTTTATAGGTTGCCATTTTGGTTAATTTTAAAGCCTTAATTATGGCTCCCGGGCTCTTTGTTCTCTTTTTGAGACTAAAAGAATGCATAATGGATAATGCTTTAAAGAGTAAATAACAAGGATTAAGAGTGTAGAAAATAAAATACTTGTTTATTAATAACGGTCAAGGTGACTGGAACGCTTACATGCCTCATTAAAACCTCGTCATCCAAAAAACCATCTTGGGGAAAAAATAAAGATAGGAGGAAAAAGAGTACAAGCTGCTACGTTCTGTTTACATATGGTACCTTTTTAGATTTTTTATGTGCCAAGTTCTTGGCACTTGTGCCCCTTCAACTGTACGGAGCTTGTATGCCCCCTTTTCGAGCACTTCGACCACTTGGTAGGGGCCTTCCCAGTTTGCCCCTAGCTTTCCTTGAGCGGCATTCTTTCTTCCGATGTTAGCTCTTCTTAGTACCAAGTCTCCTTCTTTGAGCTCTCGGCTCTTCACTTTCTTGTTGTATCGGACTGCTAAGAGTTCTTTTGCCGCCTGCTGTCTCATTCTTGCCTCTTCTCGGACTTCGTAGATTAGATCTACGTCGTCTTCTCTATGCAAGTTGTTTTCTTCCGGGCTGTAGCCTGAGACACGGTCGGTTTCCTCAGCTAGTTCCAAAGGGGCCATGGCCTCTGTGCTGTAAGTAAGTCGGAAGGGGGTTAGCACCGTCGACAATTGTTCTGTAGTTCTGTATGACTAGAGGACACTTCCGAGCTCTTCCGCCCTGCAGCCTTTCTTGTCGTCGAGCCTTTTCTTCAATCCGTTTAGGATTATTTTGTTCATGGCCTCGACTTGTCCATTGGCTTGGGGGTGCTCAACCGAGGAGAATTGCTAATGGATGTGGAAACCTTCTAGAAATTCTTTGAATTTCTTGTCAGTAAATTGGGTTCCATTGTCGGAAGTGATGACTCTTGGCACCCCAAATCTAGTGATTATGCTATTCCAGACGAACTTCCAGCATTGGGCTGCCGTGATTGACGCAAGTGGTTCTGCTTCCACCCACTTGGTAAAGTAGTCGATGGCTACAATTAGGTACTTGACTTGTCCGGGTCCTTTTGGAAAAGGGCCAAGGAGGTCTACTCCCCATTTGTCAAATGGCCAAGGTGAGACAATGGTTGACAGCTTGGTGGCCGGGATCTGCTGCACCTTGGCGTGCTCTTGGCATCTTTGACACTTTTTGATGTATTGGCCGACATCTGCCCTCATTTGAGGCCACCATACACCGGCTAGAAGGATTCTCCGCACGGTGTTTTTTACTCCTTGGTGCTGGCCATAGACTCCTTCATGCACTTCTGCTATGATGGTGGGAACTTTGTCTTTTTCGACGCACTTGAGTAAGGGCATAGCTGCTGCCCTTCGGTACAACTCTCCGCCCACCATCACATAGTTTACTGTATCCCTTGTTACAATGTTTGCTTCCCATTTGTCTCTTGGGAGGGTTCCCTTTCGAGGAAGTCGATGATGGGTTTTTTCCAGCTGTTCTTGATTGAGATTACAAGCACTGCTTGAGTTTCGTCAACGGAGGGCTTCTCTTTGATCTCTTGGATCAAAGTGTGGTTGCTTCCGCTTGGTTTGGTACTTGCTAGCTTTGACAGTGTATCCGCTCGGTCATTCTCTTTCCGAGGGATGTGCTTCACTTGCACTTGCTTAAAAAAGCTTTGAAGCTCTTGGACCTTCTCCAGGTACTTGGCTATTTGGGGATCTTTGACTTAATAGCTTCCGTTCACCTGAGTGGTAACGATTTGAGAGTCGGATCAGACTTCCAGTTCTGAGATTCCGACCTCTTTTTCCAACTTTAAGCCTGCTATCAGCGCTTCATATTCCGCTTGGTTGTTACTCGCTTGGAATTGGAACTTCTCTGCCATCTTTATGATGACTCCGTCTGGTCCTTCTAGGAGGACGCCTCCGCCACTTCCTTTGTTGTTTGAGGATCCATCTACGTGGAGGACTCATGCCAAAGAATCAGGGTTTGGGGCGTTTGGAGTGAGTTCCGCAACAAAGTCAGCCATTACTTGCCCTTTTATTGTTGTCCTACCTTCATAGCTGATGTGGTATTCTGAGAGCTCTACTGACCAACTCAGCATTCTTCCGGCCAGATCTGGCTTCTGCAACACTTGTATTAACGGCTGATCCGTTTTAACAACAATTGGATGTGCTTAGAAATATTGCCTTAGCCTTCTGGCGGTTACTATTAGTGCCAAAGCTAGCTTCTCCAACCTTTGGTATTTCAGCTCCGTCCCTTGGAGGGTTTTGCTTACGAAGTACACAGGTTACTGCACTTTATTCTTCTCTTGGACTAGGGCTCCAGCGACTGCTTCTTCAGTTGCGGCCAAGTAGACTATGAGGGATTCTCCTGGTTCTGGCTTGACTAGCATTGGGGGTGCGGACAGGTACTCTTTGAAACTCTTGAAGGCTTCTTCGCACTCTTCCGTCCATTTAAATTCTACCCTTTTTTTCATTAGCTTGAATAGGGGGGCCGCTTTCATAGCTGAGGCTGCTAGGAATCTAGAAAGGGCTGCTAGTCTGCCGGTCAGCATCTGTACTTCCTTCAAAGACTCCGGCTGCTTCATGGAGATAATGGCTTGGCATTTTTCCGGATTAGCTTCAATTCCTCTGTTTGTCAGCATGAAACCGAGGAATTTTCCGGCTTCAACTGCAAAAGCACACTTTGCCGGATTCCAGCGCATTTGGTGCTCTCGTAGTTTGCCGAAAACTCTCTCCAAATTGGGGATTAATTATTCTTCCGCCCTTGCTTTAACTAGCATGTCATCCACATATACTTCAAGGATGCCTCTAAGTAGCTCTTTGAACACTCTGTCCATGAGCCTTTGGTATGTGGATCCTGCATTCTTCAACCCAAACAGCATTACTTTGTAGTAGAAGCTGCCGATGGGAGTGATAAATGCTTTTTTCAGCGTCTCTGGGGTATATTGGGATCTGATTGTACCCGGAATAAGCATCCATGAACGAGAGGAACTTGTAACCGGAAGCTTTGTCTACTAAGCCATCGATACTTGGGAGTGGGTATGGGTCTTTATGACATGCCTTATTCAGGCTGGTGTAGTCGACACACATGCGCCACTTCCCATTGCTTTTGGGTACCATGACCACGTTGCTGAGCCATGTAGAGTATTTTATCTTTTGGATAAATCCCGCTTCGAGGAGGCTTTGGATCTGTTTTTTTGTCTCAGCCACTTTTTCCGAGCTCATACGCCTTAGCTTTTGCGCCACTGGCTTGCTACCCTGGAAGATGGACAGCTTGTGGCTGGAGAAGTTCGGGTCTATGCCGGGCATGTCAGCTGCGGTCCATGCGAAGAGGTCGAAATTTAGCTTTAGAAACTGAGTTAACTTGCTCTTCAGTTCTTCCGGTAGGTTTCTTGCGATCATGGTCACTTGCTCGCAGTGCTGTCCTATTTGGACTTGCTGGAGATCGCCTTCCGACTTGCTGGAGTACCATCCTGTTGTCAAAGGCATCTAGGTGATGCTTTGGATCACTGCTTCCATCATATGGCTCCATAACCGTCGAATATTTGAATTACTTGGGGAGCTCTTCTGAGAGGATGGCGAGTGAGAAGGGATGTTTGCTATTCTCTTTCGCAGACGGGTTTCCAACCACAACCGACGGTTTTCACGTTCGGGAACGCGAGTCCCCCACCCCTTCGTCATCGTCTGTGTACGTGAGCCTATTGAAGAGTTTTTCTTTCAACTCTTGGTCACGCTTTTCAGCTTCCTCCAACAAAGCTTGTTGTTTTGCGGCCATTGCTTCTGCTCTCCTCATCGCCTCCGTGGCGATCTCTGCTTCCCGAGTTTGTTTCTCGAGGAGCTCTCTCGGGGCAGTTTCGATCTGCTGGATACTCTGGTTTTGGGGAATCACTCCCTTCTCCGGGGTGAATTGGGGGATGGTGTCGTCGGCACCTTCGTTGTTGAGTTGTGCGTCCATCATCTTAGCTCGGAAGTTTAGTTCTCGTCTCACAACTCGATTCTAAAGTCTACTTCCCCACAGACGGCGCCAATGTTAAACACAGATATACCAAACAATGATCCAATGGACCTAAGTCGTGAAAGGGAATAGACAATGAGAATGAGAGAGAGAAAGCGTTCCTTCCGAGGGGAAGCACTCGGAAGAGTCCGAGGGCTGGATCCGAAAAAGGTGATTGATGTGATGAATGAATAGCACTAGAATCTCAGAATTAGGATTATGAGATTCTAGGGCTAATATGGGAGGTTAGAGTTAAGAGAACGCGTACCTTGAGGGGGCGTTGCCTCCTGTTTATATAGTAGCGGGTGGTTAAGATTCGGATGGAATCTCTTCATGATCTCATCGAATCTTTCCTCTTTTGGTTTGATCTTTAACCTTTTAGCTTGATCCTTAACTTATGGACCAAATAAGTTGATTATTGATTTAATAGACTGGGCTTATTGTGCGGTCCATAACAATTACTAATTGATTAGTGTCATTATTCCACTTAAACGCCGTTAAAATTCACGTGTAAAATATATATCATGATTTCCCTACATATAGTGGGGGACAATTAACTTTTTTATGCCAGCAATAAGGAGTCATATCAAAGGGAAATCTGAATAGCAATTAGGCAAATGTATTATGTATGCATGTTTATGATTAGGAAAATATAAGTAACTAATATTTTTTTAATTAATAAATTAATTAATAAAAAAATAAAATATTTGCAATTATAGTTTATAGAATGTCTAAAATAAAAAAATAGAACATTTGAAATTTAAACAATCAATTAAAAGAAATAGAACATTCGAAACCTATAAATAGAACATCTGAAACCTAATAAATAGAACATCTAATTTAAGTTGTTGGCTGATATTGGTTGAATTTTTATTTGTTATCTAGCGTTATTGTTATTATTATTTCGGAAAGCAAATTAAAGTTTTTTTTTTGTTTTTATTACTTTATGGTAAAAGTTGATTTTGTATCCGTTTTCCGTTAAATTCGTGTTAATCCCATTGCATAATGCAAGTTTAACACATTAATAATTAATAATATTATTAGATGCCTACTCTTAATCATTGAACCGGAGATAAGTAGTAAAAAGTGGTCCAAAAATAATCATGAAGTTAAAGAATATATTGGTTTCCTTCCTTTATAGATCACTGAAATTACTCCATGTTAATAAATAAAAGTAAAAATTAACAATAATTTGCAAGACAATAATGTGAACCAGTTAATGTTTGTCTCACACTTTGACTTTGAATATTTAAGTGAGACAAAATATGGTATATATAATTTTTTTAAATAATATTATATGAAAAAGTCTATGGTTTTATCGATCCAATAATCGTGCACATTTAAAAGTATAAAAAAAAATGGTGCACGTTTTAAAGTATTTAATTCTCATAATAAAAATTCAAAAGCATATGCGATATATACTACTAATATATAATTATCAATAATAATGACATAAAAGACTCTCATTCATTTTTTTTTCAAAATAATTATTTTATTTTCATTTTATCAGAAAATAACTTGTTTTAAAAACTTCAATTTATAAATAAATAGTACAAAATGGTTATCTCTAGCACCTTTTTTTTTATGCAAGGTTATGAATTTTGTATACTTTTGTCATGAAATTATTATTTTAACTAATAAATAAAAACACATTAATAATTATATCTTTATCATTTTTAAATTAAAGCATGCCTATATATTTATTATATGAGTAACGAAGAGTTAGTTTTGATGAACAAAAATGTAAACGTTCTATTTTTGGATGAGATCTAACACAATGTTGTATGAGCATGAGCACACAAATTATAAGAGACTACTATATGGAGGCCATTATTAGATGCCTCTAATATAATTAATAATTAATAGGGTACGAAAAGAGAGGCCTATAAAATAAGGTAAAAGCTTATAACAAATTGATAATATAAGATAAGATATGCTACTTAATTTTGAAATTCATACATGATGTTAAGGAATTTTCAACTTAGTCCTTTAATTTTATTTTTAATTTAACTTAATTTTTTTTCATATCATATTTTAAATAAGTGTCAAAGTGTGTGCTCGCTTTTCGATGTATTCTCTCACTATCACTAAATATATACTTTATTAAGTTTTTTTTTTTCCACAGTGTTCCTTAATTTGACAGGTCGAGAATTAATTCACCGCAGATCTGAGCTCCATTTAAGAATCTGTCGCTGGCCAATGAGTTGCTGCAGTACAAGGTGGGATTTGAACCCTCGACACTTACTTAAACGGACTAGTGAGTTGACCACTAGACCAACCCAAGTTGGTTCACACCTTAATAAGTTATTACTTATTAGTGAATTTAATCCATATTTAATACAATTTTGTAAAAAAATAACTTAAATAATAATGTAGTTAGATACTTCTAGAATAAGTATAGATAATCAATTTTTAATTAGTCAATATTAGTTAATTTTTTTATTGTAAAACATTTTTTTAATTTTTTTAAAAAAATTAAGATTTAGAATTGAGAGTTTAAAATTTAAAATTTAAAATAAAAAAAATCAAAATATTGGTTGATATTAACTAAAGAAAATTGTCTCCTTACTCCTTAGTTTATATATATATCAAACAACTAATAATCAAGACACCAAAAAAAGAGCAAAACACCCAAAAAAAAAAAAAACTAATAATCATTATAAGCTAAGGTTTAAGTGAAAAAAAAAACAACTTTTTTTTAAAAAAAGATAAATAAAAATTATAAGTTTTACGGACATGCTAAAAAGAACAAGAACGTTGTATATAGAGTAAAAAAAAGAATTATAATTAAGGGGACAAGTTCTTCAATTATATACCCCTAAAAAGCAAAGTAGTGAAATAATGCAATGATAGGATTGGATTAATGAAAAAGAAGGAACAAGGTGAAGACATAAGTAAGAGGAAGACTTTGGGATTAAACGCCCTTGCTTACTCAAATAAGACTGAGCAATCATGATTATCATAAAAAATCATAATCATTTGATTCATTAGGAGTAGCAAATATCCTCTTTCAATTCCCATATACATACATATATATAACAATAATTTAAAAATTCTCAGTACAATAAGGATACATTTATTATCAAGATTGAGAATGAGACGAGAAAATTTTAATTTTTGTTTTTAGAATTTTAGTATTTTCAATACATTCATAAAGTGAAAACTGAATTCTCTAAAAACAGGGCTTGAAATTTTAATAATTTTTTTATTAAAATATTTTTATTATAATTTTTAATACTAATATTTATTTTTTTTTGTTAACTTAATTTAATCTCTATATATTATTATTTTTATTTTTTAAATTTTAAACTAAACACAATAATAAATTCAATTCATTTTCAATATTTATCGTTTAATTTCTTTATATGCGTAAGTAGTATTGTTAACAGATGGAAAATTATGGACTCAATCGTAGTCGGCAGGGGCATTCCAAGGACAAAACTAAGATAAACAGTGAAGACCCCCACCAATAATTATTTAAGCAATAGCAAAACCAAATGTAAATAAATAAATATATATAAAATATAAAAATTTAAAATATGTGAATTTGGTAGTGGTGGTAAGCTTTTATTATTATTTTACATGGTTCCAAATATAGAAGTTATTGGGTGAAATAGATTAGTTTGTTTTTCTAAATCAGCAAGTTGTTATTGGTAAGTAAAGCAACTCACATGCAGTTATTAATTATGTGTAGTTTAAGTTAATGTAGCTTTCAATTAGAAAAAAAAAAAAGTTATCTAAACAACTGAAGAGGATTGTCTTATTTAGAAAATCAGTCCATCGCTATTTGATATGATGACGGTGGTGATAGAATAATTGTCTAATTAATAAAGTAGTAATTTAATTAAATGGTATCATTAACTTCAATTAGTTATTCAAAAATGTATAACATATTTTTATAAAAATCATTAGATGTGTTATTTGTCTTTGTTTTTGTCTTTATATACTTTTTAACTTTTAGATATTATATTTATTATGATACTATTTTCTCAAAAAAATTAAATTAATAAGAGAAGGTACTTAAACTTTGTATAACTTTTTTTTTTTTAATTTTACAGAAAAATTACATTTTTTAAATCACAAGAATAGAAAATTAGACCTTTTAGTTGTAAAAATTCTAATATCATATTATAATACTATTTTTTGTAAAATTTTAAGTTGATAGAATAAAAGACAAAAATAATTATTAGTAATGATAATAATTTCTAATTTATAAGTTTAATTATTTTTTTAATACTTAAAAGAGTAAAAACTTTTATATAAATATTATTTTTTTAAAACATTAAAAGTTTAAATTTTTTTATTTAGAAGTTAGGAGAATAATTAAATTTATAAATTAAGACTCCAAATAATTTTTTCATTAAGTACAACTAATAGTATTATGTAAAATCCATATAACATGAGTTTTAGGTATCAACAACAATAAAGCCTTATTTCACTAGATGGGATTGACTACATGGATCAAACGATGTTATTAAGTGTTATTATGTATTATGTCTACAAAGAGATCGTTTACAAGAATTAAAAAAAATTTAGAAATTTTATTTGTCAGTCAAAATAAATCAAGATTTAAAATTTTTTATTTAATCAAATAAAATTTTCTCTAATAATGTCTAAATTTATTCTTATTTAGCATAATATTCAATATCTATCCACATAACATCTGAGATAAATTACAATGGTCTTTTCTATGATTAGACAACATATTAACTACACCTCTACATTTGCAAGTGTTGATTACTCTTTTTAAAAAAAATATTTAAATAATATGAACAAAATATCTTTTTATTACATATTATAAAATATAACATTGCTCCTGCTCCCTTCTTAAAAAAAGTCAGCACAAAAAACAAATTAAAAGATACATGCTATATATGTAATATCACCTAATCTATCTCCAAAAGGTCATAGCTAATTCACCCTAAAATTTATATTTTTTTAAACAAAACATGGTTACAATAAGTAGGTTTGAATGTCCACAAACTACTAATATTTAATCATTTAAAAAAATAATAATTTTCCTTGCTCAATTTAATTTATTTTCAATATATATATTTTATTTTACTATTTTGATTGAATATATATATATATATATATATATATATATATATATATATATATATATATATATAAAAA
>JASCZI010212653.1:728-16414 GCA_036250425.1 Stylosanthes scabra
AGCAGTGCTCATCATACAGGATATCGTACTCTTTTTCCCTCAGTCAGGTTTTTGTCCCATAGGGTTTTTCTTGACGAGGTTTTTAATGAGGCATATCCGTAATGGACGTCCAAGGGGGAGTGTTATGAATTATTGAGCCGCCGGTTACTATGCGGCACTATGCTGCATAGTAACCCAATAAATCATGGCCGTCCATTCCTAATCAAGTTACTATGTTGCATAGTAAATGAATCATAGCCGTTCATTCCTTTTCATGTAATAGTAAATCTTTTACTATAAATAGGGCTATGATTTCATAAGTTTTTCATATCTAGAAATCAATAAGAATTTCTAATACTTGCTCTCTACAGCTTTCTCTCTCTTCCTTTTCTTATATTCTCTTTTATATAGCTTTAGTTCTACTATAGCTTCGACTATAGCTTCAATTTTATAACAATTCCCAAATTGTCATGAAATGTGTTATCTAGCTGCTATTCTTTTATCACTGTCACTGTTGATTTTTTTTCACAATACTAATTAAGGTGCAAATCCGTAGCGCCTTTAAAGTTTCCTGAAGAGAAAACACTAATGGAAAAATGAAAAGATTGAAGAAAACAACTCTAAAAATACTTCTAGGTAAAGAATCGCGTATCTTGATAGAATAATTTAATTTAATTTATTTTTTAAATGAATGGTTATATTTGGGTTTTTTAAATGAGTTTATTCTTTAAGAAAAAAAATAATGGATTTTGTACATGATATGGTCCATCAACAATAATTCCATTTTTTCAAATACATTTGGCCCAAATACCCACACATTGTACATCAGCCCAATAACCATCTAATATGAGCACATGTTTAAAATAAAGGATAAGAACCTTCTGTAACTAACTATTCAAAGTAAATTGAATACATAACAACCAAAAGGAATCAGTCAAAGTAATTGCATGGCCTCATTCCACAAAAATAAGAATTTGATTTCCTCACCCTAACAACTGCAGAAGCAGTGCACTCCATCTTCAAGGCCTATAAATACATTATTCTAGTTTCAAGTCATGGTAAGCAATCTTCTTCCTCTTATACTTAACTCTTTCTAATACACTTTGCTGACTTGAGCGTCGAAATGGCCTTGCCCTCTTTGAAGCCTTGCCGAGTACTTGCTGCTAAAGAGGATTTCAATCCGGTGAACAGTCCAGAACATTGGCGCCCACCGTGGAGCAGAATACTAACGTCTCCATGTTTCTGCCTTGTTTTTTCCTTGCTTTGCTTCTCTTTTCCGGAGCTAAAGCATGGAGACGAGTTAACAATGGAGTCGCGCCGAGCAGCACTTAACCGCTTGCCTTGGTGACCTACTTGCAATCCGCGCTGATCTCTTTCTGAAAGGAAGAAGTCAACCACCCTGCTACTAACCATGGGGCTGAATCCAATTTCTGCTTCACTGAGCCATCAAAGTATCCATTGGGAATTCTGTCCTCAACTATCTACATTGCAGTTAACAAAAAGAAAAGGTAACAAGTATCATGTTTACTCATAAAAGAATACCGATTATGTTTGCTACAATACTTAAACAGTCCAGCCAGGTACTAAAACAGCCCGACAAGGCTCCAAAATAAAAAAACCCTAATAGCCGCCGATCTCACAAAGTGCTACAATTCATGCTCTTTTTCTGCACTATTTTTACGCTTTCACATGTGTAACTGTTCCACATCTTTATCTCAATTTCAATCTTTTAATTTTTAAATTTCTGTTATACTAAACAGAAATATGAAACAACTCGGTTAAAATCAACCCTAAAAATTAGGACTTGATAACTGTTAGACTACACAGCTCATCCATGATCTTTTCTTTTTTGTTGCACTTTCCTATCTTTAAGGAATAACTGCTGACCATTTTAACTGTTTACTGCTCTCTGTTGTTGCTTACTTTTTCTTTTAACAAATTAAAACATGTTAAACAATTCAGAAAACATGTTAAAGAACTCGACAAACCTGTTAAACAGCTCGGAAAAAGGTTTACAGAACATGTTTTTCAACCCGGCAAACATGTTAAAACAGCTCGTCAAACCTGTTAAACAATTTGAAAAAAGTTTTATAACTTAGTAATAACAGTTTATTCAACTCGCCAAACACGTTGCCATGTTCTTCGATGTCTTTTTTTTATGATAAGTAACAGTTCGACCACTCTAATTAAGAGCTCGGCCTTATGTTCTACTTATCTGTTAAACACATTGCCATGCTCTTTGATGTCTTTTTTATGATGATTTACAGTTCGGCCACTCTAATTAAGAACTCAGCCTTATGTTCTACTTATCTGTTAAACACGTTGCTGTGCTCTTTGATGTCTTTTTTATGACAATTTATAGTTCGGCCACTCTAATTAAGAGCCGGCCTTATGATCTACTTATCTGTTAAACACGTTGCCATGCTCTTCGATGTCTTTTTTTTTATGATAATTAACAGTACGACCACTCTAATTAAGAGCTCGACCTTATGTTCTACTTATCTGTTAAACACGTTGCCATACTCTTCGATGTCTTTTTTATGATGATTTACAGTTCGGCCACTCTAATTAAGAGCTCGGCCTTATGTTCTACTTATCTGTTAAACATGTTACCATGATTTCCAATGTCTTTTCTATGATAATTTACAGTTCGGCCACGCTAATTAAAATCTCGGCCTTAGGCCCTATCTCTTTGATATACATGTTACCAATATCTTTTTATATATACTAAATTAAGAGCTCAGCCTTAAATTCTATTTCTTTGTTATGCATGTTTCCATGATTTCCAATGTCTTTTTTATGATAATTTACAGCTCGGTCACATTACCTAAGAGCTCGGCCTTAAGTCCTATTACGCAATTATCATGTTTTACAATGCCTTTTCTATGCTAATTTACAACCCGGCAAAGCTAGTTCAGGGCTTGATTTTTCTATAACTTAATTATACATGTCAATGTCTCTTTTATGCTAACTTAGAGCTCGACCTTAACTTGTATATCTCAGTTATGCATGCTATTATGCTTTACAATGTTCTTTTCCATATTTCCGAATTTCAACTCCCCGCTTTCTATGCCTTATTATCTATCACTGTACAAACCATTTCTCTTGAGTTTAAAACAGTTGACGTCGAGGGGCTATGACCACCACAAGTCCAACCTCTAAGTCGGTATTCTTAATCAACTCATCCTGTTATACCACAAACCTAACCAAACTATCACTCAGATAACCTAGCATACTATGAACGGACTCAACAAACCCCACTAAAAGGGAGGGTTCACAAATGTTGAACTACATACAAGCTCTTAACCGATATTTGACAATCCTCTCCAAGCCGAGTTCTCACTAAGCTCGGGAAACCACAGTATTCGGCTACAGTTACAATTTAAATAGATTCTTTGACAATTTTTAAACTTCGACCAAGACCTCATTAAACTCGGTTAGTGCTCTATTATCAATTTTCTAACATGATATATATTATCCATGTTGATATCCACAATTGTCTATTATCTATTATGTCCTCTAACTGACATGCATCGTTATTATCATTATCAATCGGCGATAACCTCTTATCTGAATGCTTGACATGAACTCTAACTCATAACCTCAAGGTTTATCACGTATACAAAATGCTATTATATGCTTGTCTTAAAGACGTATAACTACTATACTTATTCTACAAATTTGCTTATGCAAACAAGTAACCTATTCACAATTAAACCAAGTCTTCACTTGGCAACCTATATTCACAATCAAATCAAGTCTTCACTTGGTTCACAATCAAACCAAGTATTCAATTGGTAATCTATTCATAATCAAATTAAGTCTTCACTTGGCAACCTATTTACAATCAAATCAAGTCTTCACTTGACAATCTAACAATTAAAACTAAAGTCCTAACTTGACAAATCCTACCAATTCGCATATTTGAATAGTACTCTATGAGCAATCAAGTCAAATTTTATGAAGTTTGTATCCAATTTCCTAACCGACATTTAATCGGAGCTTTGTCTAACTACCCTCTTCAGGTCAGCCTTCTAACCAACATTTAATCGGAGCTTTATCTAACCGACCTCTTCAGGACAGCTTCCTAACCGATATTTAATCGGAAACTTATCTAACTGACCTCTTAAGGATGGTTTCCTAACCGATGTTTTATCGGAGACTTATCTAACCAACCTCTTCAGGGCGGCTCTCTATCGAAAACGCCTCTATAAAACAATTAGTCAATCAGATATTTCAAATAATACAATCCTGTCAAACTCTCTACTTTCAGCATCAAATCGTCCTTCTCTTCAGCTCCCCTCTTTCATATGAGGAAGACAATGTCTCGTGACAAGCTTAACTAATTTTCGAATTCCCAAGTTGACCTTGGGGGCTTACATCCATATTACTTATAACTATCTTCATTCATTACTAACCGTCGATTTATAACTAAATCTGCAAAAACCCAACTTGGTTATTCAAAAATAAACAGCCCGGCCAACTGAATCAACAGCTCGGCTAACTCAACAAAAAGCTTCAACAACTTAAACTTGGGGGCTTCAACCGTCACCATGCTATATATGCAGCCGAGTTATAGCCCAAGACCAAAACATTCAAAAACACATCGAACATCAAATAAGCTCAACCTGATACCAAACTGTACAACTCAAGCTTGGGGGCTATGATATGGTCCATCAACAATAATCCCATTTTTCAAATACATTTGGCCCAAATACCCACACATTGTACATCAGCCCAATAACCATCTAATATGAGCACATGTTTAAAATAACTTAAATACATAACAACCAAAAGAAATCAGTCAAAGTAACTGCATGGCCTTATCCTACAAAAGTAGGGATTTGATTCCCTCACCATAACAACTACAGAAGCAGTGCACTCCATCCTCAAGGCCTATAAATACATCACTCTAGTTTCAAGTCATGATAAGCAATCTTTTTCCTCTTATACTTAAATCTCTCTAATACACTTTGCTGACTCCAGCCGGTTCCAAGCTCACGGTAAAACAAATAAAAAAATTTTTCTGAAATAATGTGTAAAAGCTTAAGTCTGAAATAAGAATAGTGTTATAGTCATTTTTTATTCTCCCCTCAACCTAAAACATAATTTTGGCTTTTCATTTCTCAGTATATGAATATATAAGTAATTTTTTTTATATTATATATTTTTTAGTACATGAGTACACAATTATTTGTAAAAAAAATATATTACCTAATATTATACATATTATCTACCAATTATTTCATTAATTTTATTATTATCTAATTTTCCCTTCAAACGCAAGTAATTTTAGTTTTAAATTTATCAAATAATAATGGAAGATGTATAAGACTATGGGAGCCATGGCTCCCAAATATTTTATAAAAACTTTAGTAATATTTATGAATTTTAATTTAAATAACTTGTGGTTCATTACACTTTAAAAAACTCGAAATTTTTATTTTTTCAGCAAAATCACATGTAAATATATTCTCTCATTATTTCTAAGAAATTGAGTAATTTTTTATTCATTTAATTTAATATTATTTTATATTTTATATCTTTTAATTGATTTTTTTATTTCTTTAATTTTATTTTAATATAGCATTATATAATTTTTTATATTAACATGCCCGCCGTCCAAAAATTCCTTCAAGCTAGGCCACGAGATTATTAAAGAGAAGATGTGTTATATATGTTTAGAGTACATGAGCACAATATTATTTGTAAGAAAAACATATTACCTAATATTATACATACTATTTATCAATTACTTCATTAATTTTATTATTATATTACCTTCAAACGCAAGTAAATTTTAGTTTTAAATTTATAAATAATAATAGAAGATACGCGTATCTTTGAGAAGACAATGGGAATTATGGGCCCCAAATATTTTATAAAAACTTTAGTAATATTTGTGAATTGTAATTTAAATAGTTTGAGTAGTTCATTATACTTTAAAAAAACTTGAAATTTTTATTTTTTCAACAAAATCACATGTAAATATATTCTCTATTATTTTTAAGAAATTGAGTAATTTTTTCTATTCATTTAATTTAATATTATTTTATATTTTATATTTTTAATTAATTTTTTTATTTCTTTAATTTTATTTTAATATAGCATTATGTAATTTTTTATATTAATATGCCTGGTCCTTCAAAAATTTCTTCAAGCTGCATCACTGACGAGATGATTATTAAAGAGAAAATAGTATTATATATATTATATATGTTTAGAGTAAATGAGTAAATTATTATTTATAGAAAATTATATCAACTTAACGTTATAATTTACTAATTTACTAACAACTAACTACTAACTAATTTATTAATCTTATTACTCTCTAGTACATATCTTTTTTCTTTGCGTAATAATTTGATGGTTTTGGCTTAGTATTTTAGGTTATTTTTTCCTAGTACATGCAAAATTTATATTTGTGTCATACTTGCGGCATAAGTAACAATATACATCAATATCAACAACTTTAAAGAGATAATTTCACTTTCTTTCTATTTTCTAAAATTTTATCTCATAAGTCTGTAAACTTTATTTATAAAATTATGTACAAAATCCATCAATTTTTTTTTAAAAAAAATAAACTCATTAAATAAAAAAAAAATAAAATCATTCATTTTAAAAAAATTAAATTCAAATTCTATAGTAACTACAGGGACACGTTTCTTTACTTGAATGCGCCTATTGAAAAGTTGTTTTCTTTTAAGGAAATTCTTACTCCTTTAGCGCGCCTCTTGTGTTGAAGGTGCTACCCAATTTGACGTTTCTCAGTAAGCACGGGTAAAGAAACTCAATTGCCATCGTGCCAAAAGGATGGCGGTTAAGTAATATGTTTCAAGAGGGTGATAATTTGGGAATAAGTTTTTAAAAGAGTCACAATATAATAAATTAGCCCTAAAGTCTAAGAATAAGGGCTTGTTTGGGCGAGTTTCTCCTAAAAAATCTTTTTTGGAGCTATTTTTTTTAATTATTTGTCAATTATGTTTGGATAATAGAAGTACTTTTTGTTTATTTATTATTTTAAAAACATCTTTTTTTTCGAGTAAAAAAAATCTTTTAAAAAAAGATGTAAATTGTATCTTTTGAAAAAAAATTTTTTTTTTTATTTTATTAGCGCTTTTACTTTTGCTATTAGAGATTTGTCAAACACATAAAAAATATAAGAAAAATTTTTTTTTATCAAGAAAATATCTTTTTTTTAGCCAAATGGCTCCCAAACAAGCTATAAAAATAAAAAGATAAAGAGAAAGATAAGAGTAGAAAGGGAGTAATCACTATCAAAATAGATTTTGAAAAGGGAATGACAGGATCATTGAACAAAGACTACCTGAATTCAATCTTCCAACTAAGTTATCAAATATTATCTTGTAAGGAGTCAAATCCTATGAGAGCCAGGTAAGGAAATCTCATATCCCCATACATATTCGTGATTTGCATGGAAACGCTGTCCCAATATATCAAGCAAGAGGTCTTAGCAAGAATCTAAAATCCAATTTGAGGTTGCAGAAGTGGATTGAAGATCTCTCGCTTATTGTTCGCAGATAATCTCACATATGCCTCTAAGGATAAGATTACTAAGATTCAGCAGATTTTGGAAATTTTGTAACTTGTGGCGAAAGTAAGAGTCCATCAAGCCAAATCATGGATAGTCTTCTCTAAGAACATTTCCTCAAAAGTCATAAAAGATATCATTGACAAAACAAATTTCAGAGAAAACAATGAGCTGTAAAGATATTTTGGCGCCTTGATTAACAACAGGAAAGGTAAAGACATTCAAGAATGTGATTGGTGAATGCAACATTGTAGGGTGCCAGAGGGAATATAATGTGGGTGAATGAAGCTCTTAGCAGCATTTAAAATTTATTAAGTCTATAACTCAAGGCACCATATTAAGGTTTAGTGGAGTTTCATTGTTTACGGCTTGAACCATTCAACGTTTTGTACACGAAAAATTAAGGAGGTTGCAGTTGCAACGAACATGTAGAAATGCTCTGTTTTCCAAGTAACTAAGGCCAAAAGCCCAAAACACCTTTTACTATGCCAACTTTGAATCCTAAAAATCAGAAAATGAATTCTCATAAATGCAAAATTGAAGACAAAATCGCTGGATCACTGTTGATAAGTAACAACATAAAACACATCAGTAAATGTCTATTACCAAAGGACAACCATTAGATCCAAGTTTAACACAAACTGCGAATATAAAAAAGAAATTCTAAGACTCTGGTTTCCTCTAGAAAACTAATTCATGGGGCTTCTGGCCCTGCTTCAATGAAAACCTAGCACCAAGGTAAGACTTCAAGTCTGGAACGCTCTCGATGGCTTTTATCAAAGCAGCATCAACGGTCTTCTGATCGTCTTTCTTGTCTTGGGGGAGGGTCTTCTTCTCCTAAATTTGGAAACAGATAACACGTGAGCAAATGAAGATAAAATCTGAGGGGCAGAAGGACAAATATAAAAACCAACCTCTTTCTCGGCCTCAAAGAACTCTCCTTCTCCCTTCTTCTTCTTTTTCTGGACTTCCTTTGAGAAGTATTTGTCATCAAATTTCTCCACATTACAAGCAGATACATCTACTTTGGTTGAGGTGGCAATAACATATGACTGATTCACACGTCTCAGGGGAACTCCATTAATCTTGAAAGGTCCTGAGGAAACAAGTCGCAGATATATAAGATTGACCAGAGGAGAGGGGAACTACACTAATCCGCTAGCGTAACCAGACACAACTTATACACAACGCAATGGAAAGCAACATCAAAAGAGAAAATGTTGTGTATGGGTTGAAATCTGAAACTTGAAACTGCAATGAGCAACTTGATTCAAACAATAATAAACAGCACTTAAAAACTCGCATTCAATTAAAGTAATGTACAAGAGAAATGAAGCATCATCCATCCATAAACAAAGATTGTAGGTGATATCTGAGTTATTAGAAAGATAATTATTTAAAAGGATGACACATGATAAATCTTCATAGCAAGTAGACTTAATATGATAAATAATTATCCCAAGTGTATATTAAGATTAAGAATTAAGAATATAGTTAAAAGAATAAAATTAGTTTCCATGTACTGTACAAACATTTAATCATAAATTGTCATATTATTAGAATTAACTAATTTCTAAATTTATTGCTTAAAAACCATATAAATGTTAAAATGTATAATCTTATCTCAATAAAAATGTTCAATCTTTATCTACTTTTTTTTCTTTAGACTTTGGCTCTTACGTTTCTCTATAACTTCTTATTCAGATTAGACAACCTTTTCTTTTTACTTTTTTTGTGAATAGAAGAAGCGGTAATTGCATGAGTGCATATCTCCGTCTGTGTAGTGCATTGGATACTCGAATCTTTGTTCACGAGAAAAATTAAATATAAATTACAGAAAAACGAGCAGTAACAAAAAGATTGTGAAACAACTCCAACTCTAAATTCTCTTCTATAGTCTCATTAATAGTCATCCATCACAACAACAACAACAACAACAACAATAACATTTATTTATGATTCTATTCTATTCTCAAACAACCATGATTTGATCTTTCCTCCACATTCTCTTTAGTCATCAATTCCAACAATTCATTTATATTGCATTTTGTCTTTAATCGTTCTTTTATTCCTCCGAACCGTGAAAGGCTAACACGTACGAGGTCAGAGTTTAAGATTTCCATTTTCCCCTTTTTTTAATATTTTTTTCAATACATTTTGTTTTCAACATTCATTTGAAGAACCGAATTCAATCCAAAATCATAGAAACATTTAGTTTAGTTTAGTATGATTTAAAGCAGCCACATACACTATTTTTCACTATAAGTCTGAGACAATAACACATAAACAGAAATCCCATTGAAGATAATGTGCAAGAGTTACCAGATACAAGAAGAAGCCCAGACGGAAGCTGCTTGAGGAACACAACTCTCTTCCCCTTGAATCTTCCAGCAAGAAGAATCAGCACTGTCCCAGGAGTAATGCTAGCCCTGAAAATGGAAAGAAAAATATATATGAATCATTCGGATCAATAACCAAACCCTAAATTCCACCAACCGAATCACAAAAATGATTGAATCATTGACCATAACGAGATTACTCAGATTTCATTAATCAGATTTCACATCGACAAAACGAAATTAGAAAAAAGAAATAGACCTGAGCTTGGTGGGTTTAGGTTTGTGCTTGTTGACAAGGGGAGTCTTGACATCTTCAGCAGGGTAGAACTTAGGGGGCTTCTGAGCGGGGGCCTGGGGCTTGGGCTTGGGCTCGTGGTGGGGGAGCTTGCCGCCGTTCTTGGCCTTGATGGCCCACAAGCCCCTCTTGTGGTACATCTTTGAGCGGGAGTACTTCCCGATCCCACGAACCAGCTCAGGGTTCCTGCTAACCTTCCTCGCTGCTCTCTGCTTCGGCGCCATTGCTTTCTTTCTTCACTCAACTGCAACGCTTGCTTCTGCTCCCACAAAACCCTAATTCTACTTTGCCTTATCAATGATCTTAACCTATATATTGTGCTGTGCCCCTTACCCTTGTAGACACACACAAGCCCAATAACTAGGACCATCTTTATTTTTTGTCTTGTTTGCATTAGCTCGGCCCAATAAAAATTCATTTTACGCTAATACAAAAAAAAAATTCTGTAAACCAAAAAGAATGAAAAAAATTATATTTTACACTTGCACAGTTGCACCGGCAACAAAAGAGGGCGAATGATTCAGTGGTCTTCCCCACTTTTTTCACCAACATTGGTGAAATGTTTTAAAATTAGATTTAGACCATAAATACATCTTTATATATTTATGAAAGGCAACGACATTATCTAATTATCTAATAATTGTCTAATAGTGACTACTGGACCCGACACTAGGGCCGTCAAAATGGGCCAAATCTGTCGGATCAGCTTGTTTATCCATCTAAATGGGCGAGTTTTTTCTCTGAGTCCGGACTGTTTAAAATTCGGGCTTAAAGGGGCTAGCCCATTTAACCTGGAAAAAATCCGGACTTAAATGGGCTAGCCCGCGGGCTAAACGGGCTGGTCCGTTTATTTATTTATTTTGTATTTTTTTCAAAAAGTAGCATTTTTTTATTATATTTTCTCGTATTCGACCCAAAAACTCAATTCATCAACTAAAAAACTTTGATTTTCTAAAGTTTTTTAGCTAAAAAAGGGATTTTTTTTTCAAAAGTAATTTTTTTAAATTAAAAATTAAAATTTTTATTTATTTTTTTAAAAAAATAAATAATAATTAATTAAACGGGCCAGCTCGTTTACCCGTCGGACTGACCATAAATGGGTCGGGTTAGAAAAATTCTAGCCCGTATAAAACCGGGCTTAAACGGGCTAGCCCGTTTACCCGCGGGCTAAACAGGCCGGGCTTAAATGGGCCAAGCTCGCCCGTTGACAGCCCTGCCCGACACCACCGCACCCCCTTCTCCTTCTTCATTCATCCCTTTTGGCCCCTTTCAAGTTTCCACCTCTTAACTCTCAACTCTCTTATCCCACCATTGTCTCATTTTAGAGTCACTGTAGCACCACCCTAATAGACACCAACAACAACATCATCATTGTCTATACACACAATCTCATTATCAACCCAGTTCAGTACTCATTTTTGTTATTTGAATTAGTATCATTATTCTCGTGTTCAACTTCTCCTCCATTTTGCTACCTATCTATCAATTCAAAGAAAGATTTTCACTTTCTTTAATTGTACATATAACCAATTAGAGTTTTGGTGTTTTGAAATTTCGTATTCACCAATTAAAGTTTTAGGATTTCATATTCTTTTGAAACTGCAAGCAAATGTTGCTGTTGGCAATAGTGGTGGTGGCCGTGCTTCGCGGAACTAGTGGTGGTGGTGGTAAAATATGGTGCTGATTGTAACCATGGAAGCAACAATATCAATGGTGTTAATTTTGTGGTTGAATAATGAGTGAAAGAGGAAGAAAAAGAAAAACCTAGTACGATGAAAGGAGGAAAAATAGAGTTAATTAATAATCTTATATATTAAGTCAAAATTAATACCATTTAAATTTTTTGGGGATACTGACTCTTGAACTAGGATTTAACAAATTTTTTTATGCCAATAATTTTAGTGTTTAGATTAAAATTAAGATTTAACAAAATTCTTTTATCAAAATAAATAATTTATTGGGTCATAGTTCAAATATCATAAATTACAAAAATAAAAACTTGATTATTATTGGCATAATCTAATAGGCACCGTTCAGATGAAACTTAATAAAGATCTCACTATTGAATTTGGTTTTCACCATAGTTGGTGGGAAAACATGTGAGGATCATTGAAAAATTCACCACAAAAGAGCATGTTATTAAAAAGAATTTTTTTTTTTACAAAGATAAGGATTCGAATCCGGGATAATAAGAAATGAGAATTCTAGCAAATGTCATTTGAGTTATCATTCGTTGGCATGTTATTAAAAAGAATTGAGATAATAAAAAAGATTTTATAAATTAATTGGAGTTAAAACTCAAATTGGCCTCCGAAATTTGACTCGCGTGTTAAATTAGCCCTTGAATTTTCAAGTTACTCAATTTGACTCCCGAAATTTTCACTCGGTAACTCAAGTTGGCCCCTCGCCTGTTTTCTGTTAACTATGTGATGATGTAGCATGCTGACGTAGACAACTAGTGTCACGTGTCAAAAAATGGTTTGTCCACATGGAATCGAGTGAATAGTGGCAGTTAATGACACGTAGCATGATGACGTGGACAATAGTACCACGTGTCACAACATTGTTTGTCCATATGCCACGTGTTTGAATGAAATTAGTCGTATATTTGTCCGTAAGATAATATCGTAAAAAAATATTTATTATATAGGATAAGTCAATTTTCTCTATTATATATGTCTACCATTTATTATTCTCTCTCTTTTTTCTTTTCTTTCTGAGTTTGTTGAAATTTTTTCAAATAAATCGATGAAATTTTCCAAAGAAATACAAAAAGAGAAAGGTTATGAAGCCAACAATGTTGGTGGCCCATAGTAGCCAATATCATTCTTTCCTTTCTTCTTCTTCCTCTTTCTCAACTTTACCATCTTCCTAATTGAACTTATTAACTTCCTAACGGCTCCCTAATATTGATTTCATAGCACTTTTGATACAAAATACATAATCCATAAAGGATGAAAGAATATCTCTTTTAACAGCCGATTTATTCATTGCATCTCTCATTCGAGTTTAGGTGTTAAGTTATAATATATAGTTTGATTGTCTTTGTTAAAATTGCTATTATCAACATGCTAATAACAAAAATCCAAAAACCATTTTTAAACAATGGAGAAATATACAGAAAACTAATTAGTTGATGAATAAATAGATGAGTTAGGATAGTAATGAATGAAGATAAATTTGATAAAATGAGAAAGTAAATTTTTAATTACTACTAAATTAAGGTAATAATTTTTTTTTTGTTGCCTTAAGGGAACAAACTTTACATTTACGGTGAAAATTATAAATTCGATATCGTTGATTAATTAACCATTTACTTTTATGGTTTTACCACTTTTAAGAATTTTTATTTTAGAAGATCTATATCCCTGCCTTCAGTAATGGGTGAGACAGTGATGAAACGAGCGTGGTGTTAGATTTTGAGTGGTGTTAAATTTGTGAGGTGGAGAACGAAAATATGGGGTCTCCATTTTGAGAGTTGGCTAAGAGGGAGAATGTGATGGTTTTTATGTGGTCCTTATAACTTTGGAGAATCAATTGTCCTTTTAAATTTTTAAAGTTGTAAAAGTAAATTTTAATTTTAATAAATTCAAAATAAAATTATATTTTAATCACTTTTCTTTGCACGCTTTTTTAAAATGAGTAATTAATAGATATCGGAAATTAAATTTTCTAGTAAAACTATAAACAAATTAATTATATTTCTAATAATAATAATAATAATAATACTTTACGGAGGAGTAATAATAATAATAATAATAATAATAATTTAACTAACACGTGTTTTAAATGTACATTATGATAATACACATATATTAATTCTTATTTTTAATAAATGAGACATGGATAAAAATATTGTGATTAATAATCAACTAGTGTATTTTATATATTTTGTATATTTTTAAACATGAATGATACATACCATGTCAAAAAAAAAAAACATGAATGTATATAGATATTACTAGAAAACACAAATTATTATTATTATTATTATTATTATTATTATTATTATTATTATTGTTATTTTGAATTAATCTACGTGTATCATTGTATACCTTCATACATATCTTATTTTTTTTTCTATTTTGAATTCTGTGTTGAGTTACAATATTTTTGTGTTATACGTAATTGTTTTTATACTATGTATATTATATCATGTGTTTTGTGAATTGTTTTGTGCTGATATTTATATTTTTTTGTTATAAATGAGTTGTGTTGAGGTGTAGAGTGATACATATAACATTACCATATTTTTTGCTTTTTTTTTATGCTTAATTATTTTACAAATATTTCTTTTACCTAATTTAAAAAAAATAAGTGTCACGTAACTTATAAATGATAAATAACTATTTATTTACTTAATTAGGAATTAACTTATTAAAAGTTTTAAATAAAATAAAATTTAATTTTTGTGACCAAGATAAAATTTGATTAAAAAATAAACTATAACTCTATATATATCTCTATATATAGTTTACGTTTTTTTTTCAAAAAATAATGAATTGTTAAAATATGTGGACTACATATTTTTTGTAAACAATTGCATTTTATATTATTAAATAAATATATTTTTAGCTTATTATATATTATATTTTTTCTTAAATATTTATGTTTATTTTTACTCTTTTAGTAATTTAAAAAAAATATTTTATGAAATTAATTTTATTATTTTAAGTAAAAATAAAAAAATATATTCTTTTTTTATTAATTATATTATCTTTCTTATTAATTACAAATTTTTTTTTTCTTTTTTATTGATTAGGGACTACTAATAGTCCAAATCTTTAACAACTTATAAGAAATTAGTGATTCACCAAATATAAAGGAGGATTGCAACGGGCACCAAGTATCTATGTCTCCAAGCATTATGAGTGCTATTAATTCCACCAAACATACTGTTACGTATTGTACGTACGTGTCACATACCAACTACCAATTTGTACTTTCTCCCAAACTCCCAACAGTCATTCAGAACACTGAGTCCCTTCCACTTACAGGTGAGTTATTCCATAGGACTCGCTAAATGAGCCATTCATTGAAGCTCGTACTATTTGGCTAACGTGTCAGTCCAGAAGGCAAAACACCTGTAAAGTGATGTCTAGGAGTGTGAGCATGTGTAACTTGTTAATGGATAGGAGCATCTCGTTACTAATTATGAATATGGGTAAGTATATGGTCATTGTTAAAATAAGTAATTTTATGGGTGCATGTTCTGATAATGTAGTACTTGTTAAAATTTGGGTCGCTTTGGGCTTCAGTCACTAAGATATTTTGGGCCTTTATTTTCATTATGATAGATGAAGTTAGTCATAGATGAGAAGGAAAAAGATATGATAAGCCCAGAACATTCATCTGTTTTCCAGCAAATCATACATCCCATTGATTGTGAGTAGTCCACTATCAAATTAAAATGTGTTATAATATCAAAGCTATAGTCGAAGCTATAGTAAAACTAAAGCTATATAAAAGAGAGAATATAAGAAAAGAAGAGAGAAAGCTATAGAGAGAAAGAATATGA